>ONZH01027964.1:0-44029 GCA_900303285.1 Rhinella marina
AGGGGTCTGGGAGTGTTTTATTTCAATAAAATGTTTTATACTTGTGTGTGTGTATTTATTTATTTTCTAATAATAAAGTTTTAGTAATCACGGCTATCTACAGACGGCCCTGATTACTAATACTGGGCTTAGTGCTTGCCGGTATGGCAGGCCAGCACTAACCCCAACATCTATTACCTCGGCACCCACCGCCCAGGGGTGCCGGGAAGAGCCGGGTACCCGCAGGACCGGACCTTCTAAATTGAGGGTCTGGCTCTGGGGCGGCTGCAGGCTGGTACCATTAGGCTGGGAAGGGCCAATAACCGTGTCCCTTCCCACCCTGGTAGTGCCAGGCTGCCGCTGCTGGTTGTATCTGGCTGGTGAAGGAAAAAAGGGGGGGACCCCACGCCATTTTTTTTTTTTAAATAATGAAATTTTTGGAAAAAAAATGGCGTGGGGTCCCCCCCTTTTTTCCTTCACCAGCCAGATACAACCAGCAGCGGCAGCCTGGCACTACCAGGGTGGGAAGGGACACGGTTATTGGCCCTTCCCAGCCTAATGGTACCAGCCTGCAGCCGCCCCAGAGCCAGACCCTCAATTTAGAAGGTCCGGTCCTGCGGGTACCCGGCTCTTCCCGGCACCCCTGGGCGGTGGTGCCGAGCCGAGGTAATAGATGTTGGGGTTAGTGCTGGCCTGCCATACCGGCAAGCACTAAGCCCAGTATTAGTAATCAGGGCCGTCTGTAGATAGCCGTGATTACTAAAACTTTATTATTAGAAAATAAATAAATACACACACACAAGTATAAAACATTTTATTGAAATAAACACTCCCCCAGACCCCTGTTTGACCATTTTATATATAAAAAAAAAAAAAAAAAAATGATGATCCGACGTAGTCCACCGAATCCGACGTAGTCCTCTGCATTCACGACCCTGAAAAATACAAAACAAACACAGACCATTTACCTCTTCCTGCAGTGGGATAATACACACACAGCGATGTCACTGTACAGGGATAATAAACACAGAGATGTCACAGTACAAGCATAATACGCACAGTGATGACACAGTACACCGGAAGAAAACAAGGCCTGTGGGCCGCACATTAGGCTAGGGGCTACACTGAAAAGGCCTGGTGGCGCACAGATAAGGGGTAAGGTCACAAGCAAGGTCCTGTGGAGGAAGGGGGTGTGAGGGGTGCACAGATAATGGCCGGGGTGGTGCACAGAGCAGGGTCACAAGCAAGGCTTGTGGAGGGGTGAGGGGCGCACATATATAAAGGCCAGGGTGGCACAGACAAGGGCCATAGAGGCACATAAAAACGGGGCCACATACAAGGGCTGGTGTCGCAGACAAGGTCCAGGTTTGCAAACACAGGAACCAAGGGGGCAGAGAGAAGGGGCAATGAGGCGGCAGCACAGACAAACGCCTGGGAGGGGGAGCAGCACAGTTGAGACCTTGTGGCAGACAGGGACCGCGGAGGCAGAATGGGTGGGAGCCCATATATGAGCTCGGCAATGTCCCATGGGAGTGTCTAATTCCCCGGGGACCCAAACCCCTAAATACGTGTTATTTGTTACCCATGAGCCTGGGCACAGCACGGCTGTGCGGCATTCTGCTTTGGACCCATAGGCCTAGCCACGGCGCATCCGGTTCAACGGTTACATAAAAAATATTGAAAATGGATTAAAAAATAACCATCCACACAACTTTGTAACATTGTTCTAGAGTGCCTAGCGTATATTTTGGCAAAGGGGGGGGGGGGGAATCATAAATTTTGTGCTCCAAAACTGCTGTTAGCCTTAATCGGCCCCTTTCTGGAGGCAATTTTGGGAATGGGTGAAAGGCAACAGGGGGCAGACTTGGTTAATAGTTTCTTATTTATTTTGCCGAGGTATTGTATCAGTATTGTGATATTTTTTTTTACGTATCGGGATTGAACTCTTATGTTATTGTCACTACACAAGCGTATACAATATATTTCTATAAAAAAGGGGATTAGCGACATACAAATAAAACTACTTAGAATTACTATTTAAAATATTGGAGCTGAATTAAATTAATATATAAAAATTTCTATACTTACATCCAGGATTATGGTCCTCCATCCAAAGACAATAATTGGCAAAATGTATAGGTCAATTAAATATAATAGTTAAAAAAAAATAACAAAATGAAGATTTAGTGTGTATCAATAAAAAATTAAAATACAATTAAAATAAGCCATTGATCGTTATTACATTTAATAATAATTTTTATAAAGTATATAATTCTGATTATTAATTAAATTTTTTTCATTTTTTTTACACAGGAAGAAAAATCTATAAACATGCCTTCATCATAGTAAATAAGTGTCACAATAAATCTGGACGTAAGGACAAAGTCCACAATAAAAAAATGCATACTTTCCCGAATGATATAACAAGAGTATTCTGTGGCTGTCTCAAACTAAAGCAGCAATTTAACAAATACAAGTTCTTGCACAAAAAATTGTGGGATGATACAAATCCAATAAGTATGTTATTTGCTCGGAACACTTCTCTCCGGATGTTTCAGAGTCAATCATTGTGGCAGTACTGTATTGAATCGTGATGCAGTACCTACTATATTTCCAACAGTGGTTGACGGGAGAATCTATTATTGAAGAAAGTCCTAAAAAAAACCAGTCAGTCACTCGAGAAAAAAGAGTACGTGACATAGACTTCCCCAGCCTATGTACAAGTAGCTGTTATGTCAGCTGAATCACAATCTGAAGAGATTGTTAAAACCTGGTTATGTGCAGTGTAGGCACACAACGGATTACAATTTATCAAACAGCTACCTACAATATGGCAATTCTCACAATCATGTGAATACAATCTTCGGAACCGACACAATGTAGTTCTCAGACCCAGTAATGTCTACACCTCACATCAAGGTGTAAGAAGAGTACTTTTAAGTAGTCCGCAAATATCTTCACCTCTGAAGAAAAAACAAAAATATGGATCATAAATCTTCCAGGAAAATTTGGACTTCCAGAGGGAATATGTCCATTATCACCGATCCTCCCGGACGACAACCGAAATATTCCAGTGAAAGAGAATTAGAATTAATTGATCCTGTTATAAATGAGGAAAACCAATCCTTATATGTACCAGATACAAGTAATTTAGATTTGTCTGACACAATATCTGTGTGCATCTCTGTTGGAAGAACAGCAGCAGTCTTCTCCACACAATATTTCTATCTTTTTCAGATACATGCTATAGTAAATTCAAAAAAATTATTAGTATTGAGAGCTGCTTAGAGAATCTCTTCAACTAAAGTGAAGTGCAAAAATCGCATAGATTGTCGTTTTTAGTAAAATCAGACAAAAAAATTATGACGGAGCCTACTGCAAATACAAAGTACCTGTGCCGCTGGTCATAATTTTGTTCTATTTGAAACACAAACCGAAGATTGACGGTACTCTCGGGGGTAATATTACTGGCTTCAGCAATTCTTTTTACCGGACAAAATTTTAACAAAATTAAAGAGTTTTTTTAATATTTTGGATATGGCCAGATATCAGAAAAAACGTTACTACAGGTATCAGAGTAAATTTTGTTCCCTGCGATACATATTGCATGGGAAAAGAAAAAATAAAATTTCATAAATTCAAAAAAGAATAAAACACTATGTGTCTCTGGCGACGGACAGTGTGATAGCCCTGGACCACAACGCAAAGTATTGTATTTATACACTCATGGACCTTGTCAACAAAAAAAATTGTTGACTTTGAAGTTGTACAGAGAACTCATGGCTCTTCTTCTGTTGCTATGGAGAAGTTCTGGTTTTGAAAAAGTTCTACAAAGAATTTCAAAGTAATGGACTAAAGGTAAAAATATTTGCATCGGATCGCCACGTAGGAATACGAAAAAAAATAAAAAATGATTTTCCTACGGTGATTACAGCAATTTGATGTGTGGCACTATGCCAAAATCTTTAAAGAAAAAGCTCAAATCGGCATCAAAACTACGTTTATGCAAAGAAATAACACCGTGGATTGAAAAAATTATTTTACACTTCTGGTGGAGTATACAAAGCTGCGACAATTTTCTCCCCGAACTGTTAAAAGAAAATGGTTATCACTACTTAATCATGTAAGAAATATTCACACCTGGGAAGGCACATTGTATTCGGCTTGCTCTCACAAACCAATTGAATACGTTGAAAAGGAAGTTTTCTGGTTAAAACCTGAAACTCCACCATTTACCAAAATAGAGGAAATAGTAAACGGTAAACAAATTATTAATGATTTTGCCTCATCTGGCCTTTAATTGCCACACTGGAGACTTGGAGAATTTTCATAGTCTTGCACTGAAATACAGAAGCAAGAGAATTCATTTTAGTATAGATGGAATGGAGGCCCGAACGAAATTGGCTGCTCTAACGCACAACAACAATGTTGGAAGAGAACGAGCTGTCGTCAGTTTTCCTAAGAAAAACACCGAGGCATTAGGAACTTTACGCACTACCTTAAAAATTCCTAAAGGTCAATCAAATGGATTGTGCGTAATGTGTACGAAAAAGTCAATGTTGATTATTTGGAAAGTTTTAATTATGGATGTATTAAAGATTGTGAAAGGAGAGATTGAAAGTGACTGGACTTCTCTGTGCCCCTAGCTTTGCCTCCAAATCTTTTAAATCTAGAAAGGCCTTGTAAGGAGGATATAAAAAAACAGCAGCTTACTCGTTTTCGATGCAAAGTGGTAGAAAACAAGCTACAGACTTTTGATTTCTCATAATTTTGATATTTAATAAAAATGTATAACATTACTATTGTTAAAATGTAAAAACATTTTTTATTATATATATTTTTGTTTGTTGTAAATAAAGTTTATAAAATATATAGTAAATTGAAAAGTATCATTCATAACATTTAATAAAAAAATTTTTGAAAATTATTTTGTTGATATTGTTTTGTAAATAGCTGTGTGTGTGTGTGTGTAAGGCCCGTTGAACACCAGCGTGAAACTCGCATTTCTCCCGCAACGCATCTACAGGGGTAGACTACAGAACTGACTAGGATCGCATATAATACTATGCCATCCAAATCAGTTCTGTAGTCTACCCCTGTAGATCCGTTGCGGGAGACATGCGAGTCTCACACTCTTGTGCAACGGGCCTAAGTGCTCTTAGTATAATAATTATAGATCTTCACAGAATTGGCTCAATTTTGGTAGAGTAATAATTTGGTTAATAATTAATCACAACCATATATTTTTCAAATTTTTTTTTTATTTAAATATATTATAAATAACATTAATAAACAACATTTAAACATAAGAATAAATTTATTAAATAAAATAAATTAACATAAATATTTGTAACGTAATTTAGATAACAGGCATCTTTAATAGCAATACGCTATATTTTTTTTTTCAAAACGTAACAACAATAAAATCAGAACATTTTAAATGGTTTGTCAGCAGTTTTTTCTGTATGAATCCGCTGACATTAGAGATGTGCTAATGTAACCTGATTCTAAATATATATATCTCTTTTATGTACTGATGCCCCCATTTTTTTATAAAATGAGCTTTTATTTTATGCTAATGGAGGCCCACTATGTGCAAGGGGGGTTACCTCTGCTCCTAGTGGGTATGTTGATTGACAGGACCAGGCAGAGAAGAAACATCCATTCACCATAGCTTGCAAGGACCATTCAATTATGTCATGAGCATGTGATCAGTCACATGGTTAGGATCACACAAAACAGCCTTCTCCTCCTAAACCCATGTGACTGATCACATGGTCATGACATTCATGAAGGCCCTTGCAAGCTATGGTGAATGGAGTGTTTCTTCTCTGCCTGGTCCTGTCAATCAACAGAGCCTCTAGGAGCAGAGGTAACGCCCCTTGCACCTAGAAAGCCTTATTTAGCATAAAATAAAAGTACATTTTATACAAAAATGGGGGCACCAGTAAATAAAACACATATATATTTGGAATCAAGTGACATTTGCACATCTCTAATGTCAGCCTGATTCATACCGAAAAAACTGGTGACAGAAAAACTTTAAATTAATAAATAAATATAATTTTTTTTACTCGAAAGCCATAAATTCTGCAGGACGGTCTCTGTGAGGTTTATATCCTAAGTACTCTTCATCAGGATCGGGAAATGAATGTCGAACACTGGTAACTGCACATAAGGAATCGGTCTTCGATTTTCCTGAACCAAGATATCCATGAATCCATCCAGTAAAAGATCGGTAGGCAGTTTTCCTTCTTAATCTAAATGGTATTGAAAAATATATCATTAAAAAAAAAATTAAAAAAAAAATTAATTATGATTTATAAACACTACATACCTGTTTAAATCCTTTGCTGGAGGTTCGTGTTGAACTAATCCAGATGATCTTAGATTTATAGTAACTGTCTCTGTTCTTTGACAGTAAATATTAAAGAATTCATGTTCTGTTTATGCAATTAATTTCATGCAAATATGGATCCACATTAGAAATTTCTTGGCAGCAAATTGACTCAATGTTTGTAGGCATTGGTATACAACTCCTACACTTGCACCAATAAGCACTACCAACTCTGTTTTCTTCTTCGGTTTCCTGGAACACTATGTATTGTTCATTATCAATCCTTAACGGATTTTCTGGAAAACATCCCGAAATTTGACCGTCACTGCAGTTAAGTTGCTTCATCTCCTCTAATAAGGCATTCAACTGTAAAGAGTAATAGGATATAAACATTTTGAAAATCATCATTTTACTAATGTTTACAAAAAAAAAAAAGTAAAGGGGTATTTCCATATTAGACAATGGGGTCACATTTGTAATATATGTCACCATTATCCTATTGGTATCGGTCATGCCGCTGGTACAGAAACACCTATATCAATAACGTGGCCATGAAAGTGAAGAAGCGCGCATTACTTTGTAGGGAGCAAACAAATATATTCAACGCTCGGATATATCTTGCGGGCCCCTTAGCAATTAATTTAGGCGGACCCCGTAAGCTTGTTGCGCACTCCTTCACTTTCGCTGCCATGTTCTTTATATAGGTGCGGGTCCCTGCAGCGAGACCGATACCTATAGGATAATTGTGGGAATATACTAGCGATATGACCACATTGTCTAAGATGGGAATACCCTTAACAGTAATTTATTTATTACCTCTTCATCGGGTTGCTGATATGTTCTGACTACATCATCCGTTAGGTTGTCGACCATCTCTACATTGATTGGTTGTTCGGCAAATGGCTGTAAAAAAAAAAAAATAGGTTTATATTATAAAACAGTTATTTATAGAATCAAATAATATCAAAAAATGTTATTGAATAAATTAAATTAAAAATTATATAATATTTACCAATACACTTTCTTCGATGTCGTCTACAAAACACTCTAAGATTTCATAATTGCTCGATATTATAATTTGTGATTCCAGACCACTAGTGATGGTCAGAATTACGTCCTCATTTTTAGCATCTGATGTAGATTCCTGTTTATTAAAAAACATAAAAATAAAAAAAAGTTGTTTAAATATAACATGTAATATCATTAACAATTTATAAATATTTTTAAAAATACAATATGGACGAAAGGATTCATTGATCGAATAGATGAATTCGACCCCCGAAAATACTTGATGCAAATTTTCTTCAACAATGATTCATTTTAGTCATGTGACCACGGTGCTTGAGTGAAATTACTTCAAACATCGTGTTCTTTGTATGCCCACAGCAGTTAAGATGTAAACTGACATGTTCTGTACAAGTGCTTCGGTAAACGCCAAGGATATTCCTGTGTTCATCGCTGCACTTTGACCAGACGTCCTACTGCATCATGAACATTGCGTTACGTCATGAACACAGTGCAGCGCGGAACCATGTAAGAGCGATGGTGCGTACGGAGGTGCTTCTAAACACCATGTAAGAATTATATGTTAACAGCTGTGGGGGGGAACTAATGACAAGGGGGGCACCGGAGGGCACTGAGGCGCAAGCTGGAGGCACCTGAAGACAATAGGGTGTGGACAAGCTGGTGGCACTGGGGTTAAATGATGGCATATAGGATTGAAATACAAATACATAATTAACAAATTCCTCCATCAATTACATTTTTAAAATTTATTATATATAATAAATAATAAAAATAATAAGAAAAATGTTAGAGATGCGGCCACATTATAAATTACAGAGACGGGCTCCATGGCATATATGACGATACTTGACGAAGGTTATATCAATCAATTAAAATAATGTTCCACGTGGAACAATAACAATACCGATTTGTTTACGCGGCCTATTAAAATTAAAATATATATATATATATATTTTTATTAACTGAAAGCTTTATTTTTAAATTTAATTCAGTATTCTACTTACCATGATAAAATATGTCGAAATTACGAATCTTCTGGTATAATATTTCACGGCCTTTTTTTTCTTCTAAGAATATAAATCAAATTAAACTCTATTAATAAATAAAAATATTTAAACTAAAATCTTAAATATTGACATTTTTTTCCATACAAAAGCATTCATTGTCGGACTGGCCCACCAGAGTTCCAGAGGATCCTCTGGTGGGCCCAGGCCCTGATTCCATGGTGAGCCCCAGAGGTCCAGGAGAAAACAACACTTGGAGACAGTAAATTTACACTAGAGACTGTAATGATGATATGGGGGTTAGGCCCCGAAAATAGTTATCTCTGGTGGGACCCTGGAAAAACGGTCTGGCCCTAGAAGCATTCATCAACGGGAGTACAAATCTATGATAAGCGTTGCCTGTTTTACTGTCTACATTACAATCACCTACAAATAAATTGCTTTTGCAGTACTCCTTCTGTGCAGGCAACATATAAACTTTACATGCTTTACTACCTTACAGGATGGCAAAAATAGGGGTCTGTATTGGGTCCCATTCTCTGCAATATATTTTTTTATATATATTTATTAATTATATAGTAGAAGATTTTCACAATAAAAAATCAATTTTTGCAGATGACACTAAACTGTGTAAAGTAATTAACACAGAGGAGGACAGTGCACTGCTACAGCAGGATCTGGATAGACTGGAGGCTTGGGCAGAGAAGTGGCAGATGAGGTTTAACACTGAAAAATGTAAGGTTATGCATATGGGAAGGAATAATGCAAGTCACCAGTACATACTAAATGGTAAAACATTGGGTAACTCTGACATGGAAAAGGACCTAGGAATTTTAGTGAACAGCAAACTAAGCTGTAGAAGCCAGTGTCAGACAGCTGCTGCCAAGGCCAATAAGATAATGGGTTGCATCAAAAGGGGCATAGATGGCGGTGATGAGAACATAGTCCTGCCACTTTACAAATCACTAGTCAGACCACATATGGAGGACTGTGTACAGTTCTGGGCTCCTGTGAACAAGGCAGACATAGCAGAGCTGGAGAGGGTTCAGAGGAGGGCAACTAAAGTGATAACTGGAATGACTGTACTACAGGACCCAGAAAGATTATCACAATTAGGGTTATTCACTTTAGAAAAAAGACAACTGAGAGGAGATCTAACAACTATGTATAAAAATATCAGGGGTCAGTACAGAGATCTCTCCGATGATCTATTTATCACCAAGGACTGTGACCCTGACGAGGGGACATCCTCTGCGTCTGGAGGGAGGAAAGAAGGTTTGTACACAAACATAGAAGAGGATTCTTTACGGTAAGAGCAGTGAGACTATGTACTCTTTACGGTAAGAACAGTGAGACTATGGAACTCTCTGCCTGAGGAGGTGGTGATGGTAAGTTCACTAAAAGAGTTCAAGAGGGTCCGGGATGTATTTATGGAGGGTAATAATATTACAGGTTATAGTTAATAGAGATGGGTCGTTGATCCAGGGAGCTATTCTGATTGCCTGATTGGATTCCGAAAGGAATTTTAACCCCTTAATTGAGGAAATTTTGCTTCTACCTCCCAGGTTTTTTTTTGCCTTGATCTGGATCAAGTTGTAGGAAACAGGCTGAACTGGATGGACAAATGTCTTTTTTCGGCCTTATATACTATGTTACATTTATTGAGAGAGAGACAAAGAGATATAGATATAGATTTATATTATTATTATTATTACATTTTTATAAATTTTTAAATTTATTTAATTATATAAAAATTAATAAATAAATATCGTTATGAATTTATATTATATATATATATATACATCTACATTTACAATTTTTTTTAACACAGAATTTTCATATATATATATATATATATATATTTTATTTTTTGTCAATATGTATGCATTTATAAAAATTTTCAATTTATATAATATTTTCATAATCACATGTGTGTGTGTGTGTATATATATATATATATATATATATATATATATTTATATAAATAAATATATATATATATATATATATATATATATATATATATTATAGAGAGAGAGAGAGAGAGAAATTATTTAATATTTGTGATTTTTTTTCTTTGGTATATACATATATATTTTTGTGTGTGTATATATATATATATATATATATATATGTAAATATATATATCTGTTTAAATATTTATATTTTACTACAAATAATTTTTATTAATTATGTATATTTTCAAAAATATATATTTAAATAAATATATACACATATTCATAAATATATAGACACATATACATATATATTTGTTTTCAAATATAATTATCTCGGTCTTTCTCTATAATATATATATATATACACACACATTTTTGTTTTGTTTTATATATTTATATTATATATATATATTTATTTATAATTATATTTATTTTTTCTTATAAAAAATATATATTATAAAATATAAGTATGTGTGTATATATATATATATATATATATATATATATATATATATATATTGATCTATATATTAATATATATATACACACAAATATATATTTTTATATATATATATATATATATATATATATATATATATATATAGATTATAAAACGTTGGTGGTATAGTGGAGATATATTGTATTTTAATAATTACATTTACGTTGGTGGTATAGTGGGTTTTCAATGCCCCCATTAACGTTGGTGGTATAAGTGGCTATACTTACCAAACAATACGTTCCAGCGCTGTTTCGTATCTAGATGAAGCCGGCTCTCCTTCTCTTCCGGGTGTACCGTAACGTACTCCGCGCATGCGCATTGAATGAGCCGGGACCCGGGCGGCCGCCGGCTCTCAACGCGCGTGCGCGGTTGTACTACCGCAATGCGCAGGCGCGAGATTTCAAGATCGGACACGGCCGGGAGACGAAAGAGATGCCTGCCCGGCCCTGTCAATCTACGCAAGGGAGGAGGGGTAAGGGGCGTTATTACGGCCGCTCCTAGGCGCAGGGTTCACGCCTACTGCACCTAGGGGGCCTCATTAGCATAACATAAAAACACTATTTTCTCTAAAACTACATTACAGTTTTCTATAAAAGAAGGCTTTCTGTCATCAGGTGTCATTTGCGATTTGCAAATGACACTCGGTTTTGTAGGCTAAATTCTGATGACAGAAACCCTTTAAGTGATATATAGTAATATACATACAATGCAACGGCACTCTGCCAACCAGATAAAGCACAAAATGCCATAGTGATATGAGGTATTCTGAAGCTAATGCTATGCTTGTTTAGTAAATTAGAGATTCTTGGCAAATATATTTTGTACACAATTATCTGAGCCCGTCCACCAAAACGTCAAGGTGATCTCTGTAGGACGGGAACCTAACACTATTTCCTACCTGTTATGTGCCAACCTTGGCTTCCGTATAATCAGGGGGTGTTGGTTCCACATGCATGATGGATCCACTCTGTCTTTTGCCATTTCTGGTGCTTAAAAAGGCCTCCACTAATTCAGGGATGCAGGTACCAACATGCATGCCAAGTCCACTCGGCTTTATAGTTACACTAATTAAAATCAGCCTATAAGGCAGGCAGGCTAGTCAGGAGTGCATGACCAAATGGAGTAGCCACACCTCGAGTACAAACTTACAAAGAAAAAAAGGGGGATTTCAGTCAACACATCCCAGTGCGCAGGTAGACGTTGCTATGGCTAAATTCACAAGGAAAATACATACAATGCAACGGCACAATGCCAACCAGATAAAGCACAAAATGCCATAGTGATATGCCATAGTGGTATTCTGAAGCTAATGCTATGCTTGTTTAGTATATTAGAGATTCTTGGCAAATATATTTTTTACAAAATTATCTGAGCCCGTCCACCAAAACGTCAAGGTGATCTCTGTAGGACAGGAACCTAACACTATTTCCTACCTGTTATGTGCCAACCTTGGCTTCCGTATAATCAGGGGGTGTTGGTTCCAAATGCAGCAATATTAAAGTCACCTGAGAAATCTCAGTTCCTTTGTGATAGCCTGAATCTTTTCCACGGCTGCCAGAGTTTAGAAAACTTGGCGTGTTGTCTAGAAGCCCAACTCACCAATTCTTCCAGTCTATAAAGTTGATCTAGTTTATTAAACCAGAGGTCTAGAGAAGGTGGTTCTTTGCTGAGCCATTTTAGGGGAATTAGCAGTCTAGCTGCTTGAACTAGTAAAGTGGGGAGGTTGTGCGCGGCTAGAGACCACGATGCAGATGGCAGCCATAGGAGAGTCGATTCGGGGGATAAACTTATCTTGGTATCACATATTTTGTTTATGTATTGTTCTACCTGTCAAAACTTTTGGATAAGTGGGCATGACCAAAATATGTGTAATAATGTGCCAGAGTCTTGCTGACATCTCCAGCAAAGATCTGAGGAGGTAAGGCCTAATAGGAACAGCTTTTTAGGGTAATTGTACCATCTGGTCAGAACTTTATAGGAGTGCTCCTGTACCCGGGTGCATCTAGAAAATCCATGTGATCTAAGGCGAATTGTTACAATCTCAGGTTTGCTAAAGGTTTGTTGTAGTTCTTTCTCCCAACTGCATATATATGCTGGTCTCATTGGTTGTGAGGAAGAGATAATAGTATGGTAAAGATGAGAGATCATCCTATTTTGTACAGTGGTTTGCCTTATAATCTTTTCAAACCCGTTGGGGTTGTCCCCAACCTTCTGGTCTAGGAACAAGACAGACAGTGAAGGGGACAGTTTGTGCCTCTCGAGAAAGTTATCTGAAGGGAGTATTGTTGAGCAAAAGGATAAGATGTTCTCAGCGGAGCCCACCTCTTTCCTTAGGTCTTCAACCGTTTTATCTTTGAATTTGACCTAGTAACTTGGTGCATGAGTTCGAGAGGGGAGTACATAGTATGGCAGAAGTATGGCAGGGAGGTTTGCTAGGAGAGATGATAAAAGGGGGGTGTCATTATTAATGGAATGGAAAGTCGAAAAGATTCCTCTTGTCAGGCCTGTGATGGCCTGTCTTGGAGTGGTTAGACCCCATAAGCTGGCCATCTGTTGATCGCCTAGTGCAGCGCTCTCTATATCCATTCCTAGGACTGTTTGAAGTACAGAGGAAGCTCCAGCGCTTCAATTGAATCGCTTTGTAGTATGTTTTAGCATCTGGCAGCCCAAAACCTCCCAAAGAGCGGGGTAGAATCAGGGTGGAGTATGCAATCCTTGGTTTCTTTTTCCCCCAGAGAAAAGAGGTGAATATGGATCTAATCATATGGAAAAAGGATAGGTTAAGAAAAATGGGTAGCATTTGAAGAAGATAGAGTAATTTGGGCATAATATATGTCCGTAGTAAGTTTTTCCGTCCCACCCAAGAGACGTAGGGGATAGAAAGGGACGTCAGCTGGGTTTTTATGTTTTTAATCAATGGGGGGTAGTTTGCATTATAGAGGAGTGAGATGTTGGAGTAAGAAAGTTGGATAACCTACCATAAATCTCAAAAAGTTCTATAATGTGTGGGAAGGCAGTATCTGGGTTTGTGATCAAGATTAAAAAGTCATCTGCAAAGGCAGCGTTTTGATGTACCCTGTCGCCCACTCGCAAACCAGTGATTGTGTTCTCTGATGGCTTGTAAAAGAGTTTCCATAACCAGAATAAATAAAGTGGGCGAGAGGGGGCACCCCTGCCTTGTGCCATTCTTAATCTCAAAGGAGGGAGATAATGTTCCATTCACCCTGATTCTAGCACTTGGGTTGTGATAGAGAGACATTATGGCTCTGACAAAGGAGATCGGGACACCAAAGCGCAGCAAGACCATTTGTAGAAATTCCCAATCTACTCTATCAAATGCTTTTTTTGCATCTATGCTAAGCAAGACGAGAGGGATGCGGTTTCCGGATGCATATTTTATGGCATTTATGAGTCTTACTGAATTGTGGTTCCCCTCCCTTCCCCTGACAAAGCCCGTTTGTTCTGGGTGGACAAGTTTGGGAGTTAAGTTGCCAAGTCGGAGAGCAAGGATCTTTGCCCATATCTTGACATCCACATTGATGAGCGATATAGGCCTGTATGAGCCACAGAGTTCAGGATCTTTACCCTCCTATGGCAGAATGGTTATCGTGGCGTTAAGTGCTTGTTTGGGAAGTGGGTTACCAGACATGAGCGCGCCGCACCAAGCCACCAATCTGGGTATAAGAATCGGTGATAGCAACTTATAGTATCCTACTGGGAGCCCCTCTGGACCTGGCGCCTTCCCAAGGGCATAGATGCCAATGTCATAGATGCTGTGACTAGTTTAACCAGTTGAAGGCTCTCTTCTTCTGAAAGACAAGGCAAATGAAGGTTAGACAAGAATTTGTCTATTTCAATAGACCTGGATATGGCACCTGGCAGAGATGAGGCCCGGGGCAGGTTGTAAAGCTGTTGGTAGAAAGAGACAAAGGATTTGGCTATGTCTTTAGTCTCAATCACTTTAATATCTGAATTTGATTTTATAGAGCGGATATAAGAGGAATCTTTTCGCTTTTTGATTAAATGGGACATAACTTTGTTACCCTTATCCCCATGTGCATAAAACTTGAATTTGGCATATTGATAGTTTTTTGCATACTGTACATTTAAGTGATCTTTTACTTGCTGTCGCAAGCTGGACAGTTCAGACTGGGCGTTTGTCAATCTAGATTTTTTGTTCAAAGTCTCTATTGTCGAGATCTGAGCTATCAAGGAGTTGAGCAATTTCTGTCGCTCCTTTTTGAGTCTGGAGCCCAGTGCCCCTTATAAAGGCCTTATGGGCTTCCCACGTGATTGGGATAGAGGTGTCCTCAGGGGGGTTCTCTTTAAAATAGTTATTTAGTTTCTGAGATTTGTTTTTAAATTGGTATCTTTGTCCAGTAATGTTTCATTGAGTCTCCAGACCCATTCCCTATCAGGTAGGTCCAAGAAGGAAATGGTAGTGGAAACCGGGGCGTGATCTGAAATTGTGATGGCTCCTATCTCAGATTTCTGTGAATGGACAGAAGAGCCTGTGGAGCAGTCTAGAGAGGGGTTTAATGCGACGTTAAGTTCTCCCCCCACAAAAATTAAACCTTCAGCAAAAAAATGGAGTTTATTTAAGGCAGACTTAATCCACCTAGATTGACCTCTATTGGGTGCATAGAGGCATGCTAGAGTAACCTTAACATTTCCTATTTTCCCTTTAATGAACACAATCCGCCGTTCACTATCTTGTAATGATGATGCTATAATAAAAGGGATATGTTTGGCAATTCCAATGCTAGGGCCTCTAGAGGCTGAGGTATAGGTGCTGTGGAACCATGGAGAATAGTTGCGTCCACCGAGGTTAGGTATACAGCCATTTCTCAGATGGGTCTCTTGGAGAAAGCAGATATCTGTTTTTGCTTTCTTTAGTAAGGTAAATATGTGTGATTTCTTTTGAGGAGTGTTCATGCCCTTCACATTGAAGGAAGTTAATACAATATCAGTTACCATATTTAAATGTCAAGGGGATGTCCAAGCCTGCCGTGCACATGCAACCTGTATAAATCTTCGCTACATGGGGAGCAAATTGGATATAAACTAAAAATAGAACAATAATTCTCAAATAAACATAGAGTGTGATTATTCCGAACCATAAGCTAACAAAATGATCCCCTCATGCGCTAAGGGCGAAGGGGCTATCGGAGGCGAGAGGGCCAGAAATGGCTATTCCTGATCTGTCACCATAAGTCAGCACCCAGAGATTCTAGATATCGCTAACAGCGATGCAACTAACGCCTAAACTACATAAGGACAAAATTGTCATTTTCTAATTGAACTCAGAACCATGAAACATTATTTTAGTAACTTAAATCCTATTGGAGAGACCTTATGGTCTGCTGAAGTAAGAAACAACTGTGTGTCATAGTTAACAAAGGGTTTAGCGTAGAATAAGATCCTAAAGGAATGAATGGAACATAAAATAAGGCATGTCATATATAGAAAAGTAGCAGATAAAATCACCAATATCTTACATGGTAGGCAGATCATCCTGCAGCTTTCTTGGATCTTGGTGATTTGGCTCTGCGGACGACATTCCACGGTATTGTTTTCGGCAATGGAGGTAGAGTAGGGAACTGCAAGGCTTGAGGCATCCAGGATGGTATCTCCATAGGGTCCACGTTCAGCAGAGTCCATATAGAAGGTAGATCCTCAGGTTTTTTTATTGTGCATCTTTTTCCTGTGATAGTGTACTGTAATCCAAACGGGAAGAGCTAGCAATACAGTATCTTCTGTGATCTCAAGTAATCACATAGAGGTTTGAGCACTCGCCTTTTCGCCAAAGTGGATGGGGCAATGTCCTGGTATAGGGCTAGTGGATTGCCTTTATAGTTGAGGTCATCAATACCTTTGGCCCCTTTTAATATGGTCGCTGTGTCTACATAGCCTAAGAGACCGCAAATGACATCTCTTGGCGGGTCCCCTTCTTTTGGAGTGGGTCTTAAGGCCCGGTGAACTCTCTCGATGATAATGCAGTTGGCGCTATCCTCTCCTAGGAAACTGCTGAAAAGCTGTATCAGGGCGTCCCGCAGCTCCTCTGGGCCCACAGACTCTGGTAGGCCTTTTATGCGCACATTCTTGCGGCGGCTCCTGTTTTCCTGAACTTCTATCAGCATATATGCAGTTGAAATGGCAGCAGTGTGAGCGGCTATATTCACAGCCAAGGCCTCACTATAAGCCAGGTATAAGGCCTGGTTGGTTTCTAAAACTTCTACTCTGTGGCCAATCTGCCGCAAGTCTCATTTAATATCTGCCAGTTCTTTCATAACTGGGGCAAAGGCTGTGGCCAGCGCTCTTTTAAAATACTTCTTAGAAAAGCAGAGAGTGCCTGTGGTGTTTACCTCATCTCCTTGCTCTTCCGAGCTGTCCGCCTCTGAGTCTGCATGTGCATCTGAGTCATGCTGCGGGGCCGCCGCCATCTTGGGTTTGTGCGCCGGAGATGCCGCCGTCTTCTTCCTAAGGTATTGTTCAATCTCTGCTTGGTTCTTTTTATCTTTGCTAGCTTCTTGGTGGTCCTTGGCTCGGTCCCTGCCGATTTTGACCATGGTGAGTCGATTAGGCTGCAGGATTAAGCTGGATGCTGACCTGTGAGGCGGGAGCTGAAGTCAGGCAGCCATCTTGTTGCTCAGTCAGGCTCCACCCCCTGCAATTGCTTTTTGTCAGACACTGCCACTGTTATGGATCAATGGTTGTGCCACCATTGTGCCAAGTAACTGGTTTGACATTGTTCCAAACCCTAAGAGTATTATTCTTGCTCCCCAGGTATTCTCCCTTTAACCCCTGTACAGGGATGTGGAATTTGCTATGGTTTAGCAACCAGACCTCTATCTCCTGGTATTGTCCCAGTATACTTGGCAGTTGATCCTCTAGACTCTTGGCACCAGGAATTCTGGTGAAAGCACCAGGAGGCTCATGAACTAGAAAATCCACTAAAACCGCCGGCACAGTCTGAACAGGCACCAGGACATAATGCAGATCACAGGAGTCTATATAGAAACCAAACAAGCAAGGAAACACAGAATGCAGTAAAAACTCAGGCAGGGTCAGTACACACAAAACAATGGACACTGAACATACAGACTGACAGGGACTGGACAGGCAAATCAGCCAGGCAAGACAGACAAAATATATAGCTGAGCTCATACCCCAAAGCATACAAATAAAAGAAGGCATTAAACCCAGAAAGCCACATAAATATGCACGGAAAACAAAAGGCAATTAACCCCTGCTATACTGAACAGAGAAGAAATGCAAACAAAATGGTACCAGCACTAGGATACATGGAGCAGAGGCAGCAGTGAATAGCCATACCAAGAAATGGCCCTAAATTGCTCCCGCAACCAGACAACACTGGTACGCTCAGAACAGGGGCACCTGCGAACACCATAGTAACTGCCACAAGACATCCTTACAGATTAGAAGCTAAACACATAATGGCGTTCTATGACTTTCTCAACAAAGGACTATCCTGAATTTTGCTAGTGATTAGCTGATCCAGGCTGTCTGTCAGCCTCTGAGCCAATCAAGGCAAGTCTTCTCCCCCTCACTTCTTCCTGGTATCATCTGATCCTCCTTCTTATTCCTCCTGCTCCATTTGCTGTGGGGTCCAGTCAATTGTAGATACGCCTCTGCGTCAAATGTTACTGGAATGTCTGACGGCCCCATTGACTATAATGGGGTTTGGCAGAGATCCCTCCCTGCAGGTGTGCCACCAAAGGTGACTACAGATACAATGGCTGCAGTGTGGTGAATTGGACCTGCAGATGAGACAGCTTCAGGCAACGGTTGCAGAGGCTACTAGCTGCAAAGATCATGTGCATGGGAGGAGAAATAGTCTCCCTTCTGACCAACATGCAAGGTAACAGCAGATTTTATTAAAGAGGAAGCAGGGTAGTACTGCCAGGCTGAGGAGGAGTCAGCACCTTGGTCCAACACTCGATCTGCAGGAGGAGTAATGACCTGGGGCAAGAGTGACACCTGCATTTAGTGAGAATACCCTGACCTAACAAATTTGAGGTCTAGAAGCATAACATTGACTATCACTAACTATTGCCATGTAATTAAGGATTGTAAATAGTTCAATAGATACTGTGTCTGTACATGAGCACTGATGTGCTTATTGTGTCACTGTTTGACAGATGTGAAACTACTGAAAGTGTTTGCGACTAGAGATGAGCGAGTAGTGAAATATTCGAAAGTTCGAAATTCGATTCGAATAGACCGCGAAATTCGACTATTCGACCGAATATCGAATCCCATTAAAGTCTATGGGAAAAAAATGCTCGCCACTTGGAAATCTCAATTCGACCACTTGGAGGTCACCAAGTCCACCCTGAAACCTCAGAAAAGGATGCCAACACTGCTGTAATGCAACTGGGACAGCAGGGGAAGCATGTCTGGGTGCATATAACGCGCCCAAGTCGCACTATTACGCCACTATCACAGCCTCTCAACAATACACTCCAAAGACAATCTAACCTCTCTGTAAAGTGAGACCATACAAGGAAACCTTCTTTCCTCTACATTGCCATGGACCCCAAGCCAAACTAGACAAAAAAGAAGATGAAATTCTGCACCCCTTAAAATCACGTTGCCTATGACAACCACAGATGGCATAGGCAAGGGGGAAAGCAAATAGACCCCACCCCTAATTGTCATTGTGTGTGTGTGTGAGATGTGGTCAGACATGTCTTCTTTAAAATGTAAAAACAACTCAAACACATGCAGAAGCCTTAAAATGCCCAAATTGTTGGTGCTTGAGATGTCAGTGACCCGACCTGGCCCAGTGTCATGTCTAGCAGGTAAAGCAGTGGGGATGTTGAGGGATGCGTAGGACCGCAAAAGGCAGGAAGAGGCCGTGGGCTGGCCAGAGGCTCATGGAAAATTTTGTGGAAGCCCAAGAGGTGAGACCTCTTAAAGATTTTGTGGAGGCCCAAGAGGTGACACCTCTTAAAAATTATGTGGAGGCCCAAGAGGTGAGACCTCTTAAAGATTTTGTGGAGGCCCAAGAGGTGACACCTCTTAAAAATTATGTGGAGGCCCAAGAGGTGAGACCTCTTAAAGATTTTGTGGAGGCCCAAGAGGTGACACCTCTTAAAAATTATGTGGAGGCCCAAGAGGTGAGATCTCTTAAAGATTTTGTGGAGGCCCAAGAGGTGAGACCTCTTAAAAATTATGTGGAGGCCCAAGAGGTGAGACCTCTTAAAAATTATGTGGAGGCCCAAGAGGTGAGACCTCTTAAAGATTTTGTGGAGGCCCAAGAGGTGAGACCTGTTTAAAAATTATGTGGAGGCCCAAGAGGTGAGACGGGTTAAAAATTATGTGGAGGCCCAAGAGGTGAGACCTCTTAAAGATTTTGTGGAGGCCCCAAAGAGGTGACACCTCTTAAAAATTATGTGGAGGCCCAAGAGGTGAGACCTCTTAAAGATTTTGTGGAGGCCCAAGAGGTGACACCTCTTAAAAATTATGTGGAGGCCAAGAGGTGAGACCTCTTAAAGATTTTGTGAGGCCCAAGAGGTGAGACCTCTTAAAAATTATGTGGAGGCCCAAGAGGTGAGACCTGTTAACAATTATGTGGAGGCCTAAGAGGTGAGACCTCTTAAAGATTTGTGGAGGCCCAAGAGGTGAGACTGTTAAAAAATTATGTGGAGGCCCAAGAGGTGAGACGGGTTAAAAATTATGTGGAGGCCCAAGAGGTGAGACCTCTTAAAGATTTTTGTGGAGGCCCAAGAGGTGACACCTCTTAAAAATTATGTGGAGGCCCAAGAGGTGAGACCTCTTAAAGATTTTGTGGAGGCCCAAGAGGTGAGACCTGTTAAAAAATTATGTGGAGGCCCAAGAGGTGAGACCTTCTTAAAGATTTTGTGGAGGCCCAAGAGGTGAGATGGGTTAAAAATTTATGTGGAGGCCCAAGAGGTGAGACGTATTAAAAATTTATGTGGAGGCCCAAGAGGTGAGACGTGTTAACAATTATGTGGAGGCCCAAAGAGGTGAGACCTGTTAAAATTATGTGGAGTCCCAAGAGGTGAGACCTCTTAAAGATTTTGTGGAGGCCCAAGAGGTGAGACCTCTTAAAGATTTTGTGGAGGCCCAAGATGTGAGACCTCTTAAAAATTATGTGGAGGCCCAAGAGGTGAGACCTGTTAAAAATTATGTGGAGGCCCAAGAGGTGAGACCTGTTAAAAATTATGTGGAGGCCCAGAGGTGAGACCTCTTAAACATTTTGTGCAGGCCCAAGAGGTGAGACCTCTTAAAATTATGTGGAGGCCCAAGAGGTGAGACCTGTTAAAAATTATGTGGAGGCCCAAGAGGTGAGACCTCTTAAAAATTATGTGGAGGCCCAAGAGGTGAGACCTCTTAAAGATTTTGTGGAGGCCCAAGAGGTGAGACCTCTTAAAAATTATGTGGAGGCCCAAGAGGTGAGACCTGTTAAAAATTATGTGGAGGCCCAAGAGGTGACACCTCTTAAACATTTTGTGGAGGCCCAAGAGGTGAGACCTCTTAAACATTTTGTGGAGGCCCAAGAGGTGAGACCTCTTAAACATTTTGTGCAGGCCCAAGAGGTGAGACCTATTAAAAATTATGTGGAGGCCCAAGAGGTGAGACCTGTTAAAAATTATGTGGAGGCCCAAGAGGTGAGACCTCTTAAAAATTATGTGGAGGCCCAAGAGGTGAGACCTCTTAAACATTTTGTGCAGGCCCAAGAGGTGAGACCTCTTAAAAATTATGTGGAGGCCCAAGAGGTGAGACCTGTTAAAAATTATATGGAGGCCCAAGAGGTGAGACCTCTTAAACATTTTGTGGAGGCCCAAGAGGTGAGCCATAAATATATAAATTTTTCTTATTTACGGAGCAATTCTACGGCGGTTAAGGAGGAGGAGGTGGAGGAGGAAATGGCACTTCATACAGATGGCACTTCACTTTTGGCTGCTTTCCACGGTTGGAGAAGCAAAGTCCGGGTCAATCCACTTGCTGTTCATTTTGATTAGCGTCAGCCTGTCGGCACTGTCGGTTGACAGGCTGCTGCGCTTATCGGTTATAATGCCCCCGGCTGCGCTGAACACCCTTTCTGATAGCACGCTGGCGGCAGGGCAGGCAAGCACCTCCAAGGCGTACAGGGACAGTTCCAGCCACGTGTCCAACTTGGAGACCCAGTAAGTGTAGGACGCCGAGGGATGGGGGAAGACAGGGGTACGGTCTGCCAGGTACTCCCGCAACATCCGCCGATACTTGTCCCTCCTGCTGATAGCGGGCCCCGCAGTGATGGAAGTTGAACGAGGGGGTGCCATGAACGTGTCCCACACCTTGGAGAGTGTTCCCCTGGTGGCTGTGGGCCTGATAGATGTTGTGGGACTCTGGGAGACCCTCTCCTCTCTGCCACCAGCGATGGTGGGTGGGAAAATCTCCATCATGTTCTGCACGAGTTCCCTCTGGTATTCCAGCAATCGATTCGTCCTCTCCTCTACCGGAATAAAAGAGGAGACGTTATCTTTATACCGGGGGTCCAGGAGTGCGAAGACCCAGTACAGTTTGTTCTCCCACTATCCGGACAACACGTGTGTCCCGGGAAAAGCAGCCCAGCATGAAGTCAGCCATGTGTGCCAGACTCTGAATAGGCATGACGTCACTGCCCCCACCAGAAGGATCACTTGCCATTTCCTCCTCTTCCTCTTCCGCCTCCTCTCCGCCCCATCCGCGCTGAACCAATGGACGCACACAGCCTGACTGCTACCCTCGCCGCCAGCATCCTCCTCCTCTTCCACAGCCACCTCCACGTCGTCCTCCTCCTCATCCTCCTCCTCCTGCAACTGCCACCGTGAAGCAGACAAAAGTGTGGTCTGACTGTGTAGCTCCGTTGCGTCTCCTCCTACCCCCGTCTCCTCTGCGTGCAATGCATTCTCCCTTATTGCGATGAGCGATTCTTTAAGGACGCATAGGAGCGGGATGGTTACGCTCACTATAGCGTCCTCGCTGCTGACCTTCTTGGTGGACTCCTCAAAGATACGCAGTACATCGCATATGTCTGCCATCCATGGCCACTCGTGGTTGGCAAACTGAGGGAGCTGAGTTGGAGGCACGCGTGGATTCATAATCTGGTACTCCATCAATGCTCTCTGCTGCTCACACACCCTGGCCAACATGGAATAGGTGGAATTCCAGCGAGTGGGCAGGACGCACAACAGCCGAAGTTCAGGCAAATGGAGGCGTTGCTGGAGTTTTTTTAAGCTAGCAGCAGCTACAGTTGACTTCCGAAAGTGAGCGCACAAGCGCCGCACTTTCACCAGTAGCTCTGCCAGGTTGGGGTAAGTCTTTAGAAATTTTTGGACTACCAGATTAAAAACGTGGGCCAGGCATGGTACGTGATTGAGTTCGGCAAGCTCCAGAGCTGCCACCAGGTTACGGCCGTTATCGCACACGACCATGCCTGGTCCTAGCTGCAGCGGCGACAGCCACATCTCCGTCTGCTGCAATATGGCGTCCCTCACTTCTGGGGCGCTGTGCTTCCTGTCGCCCAAGCTGATGAGCTTAAGTACCGCCTGCTGACGTCTCCCCGCGCCAGTGCTGCATTGCTTCCAGCTAGCGGCTGAGGGCGATGTTAAGGCAGAGGAGGAGGAGGAGGAAGAGGGTGTATCAGAACCCATGCTGGCAATCTTGGGCGGTGGTGGTAGGTAGGCCATCTCTGTTTGCGACCCCGTCCCCGCTTCCACAACATTCACCCAGTGTGCCGTCAAAGAAATGTATCGTCCCTGGCCGCAAGCACTTGTCCACGAGTCGGTGGTCAAGTGGACCTTTGCGCTGACTGCGTACCTCAGGGCCCGCCTGATGTTACGCGACACGTGCTGGTGCAGGGCGGGGACGGCACTCCGGGAAAAGTAGTGGCGGCTGGGGACGGAATAGCGAGGTGCGGCAGCCGCCATCAGGTCGCGGAAGGCCTGCGTCTCCACAAGCCTAAACAGCAACATCTCCAGGGCCAGCAGTTTGGAGATGTGGCAGTTTAAGGCTTGGGCTTGGGGGTGACTCGAGGCGTACTTCCGCCTGCGGTCGAACGCCTGCGAGATGGACAGTTGTTGGGACGAGGAGTGTGAAGGTGCAGGCGAAGAGGCGGGGGAAGGGGAGGCTGAAGGAGAAGGCCCCAAAGTAGCCGAGGCAGAGGCAGATGTGGAGGTGTCCTGGCTGGAGGTCTGGACCGCAGTGGCAGCACACAACAAAGGGGAAGAGGCAGTGGCAGCAAGACCGGGCGCAGGTTGTATTGCGTTTGCTCTCTCCCACTCAGCCCAGTGCTTGAATTCCAAGTGACGTCGCATGCCTGAGGTGGTCATATTGCTCTTCTCAGAGCCCCTACTCAGTTTTGAGTGGCAGAGTGTGCAAACCGCGCTCAGTTTGTCATCCGCACAAACATTAAAAAATCTCCACACCACAGAAGTACGAGGCCTCGATGGGGGAGCTTCGCGCGACTGCCCGCTGTCGGGAACAGCTTCGGCCCTGCTGGCTGTGGCCTCACTTCTCTGTCTGGACTGTCCTCTGCCTATGGACATCCCTCTGCCTGTGGACATCCCTCTGCCTCTGGACATCCCTCTGCCTCTGGACATCCCTCTGCCTCTTGCTGCCTTTTTCGGTGCTGCGCAGACCACCACCTCTCCACTGCTTTCCCCGCTGGACATCACCCCTGGCCAAGTGGGGTCGGTCATTTCGTCATCCACCACCTCCTCTTCCACTTCCTCACTCTGCTCCTCCTGCTGCCCACTGGACATTCCAACAGCCTCCCTTGATGGCAACTGCGTCTCATCATCATCATCGCTCATGATAACAGATGCTGGCTCAGGGTCCACATCAGCAGGAGATGGCGAAAACTCAAGTGTTTGGGCATCACTACAAACAAATTCCTCTGCTAGCTCCTGGGATTCTTCCGGCACATCTGAAAAAGGACCCGAAAAGAGCTGGACCCGAAAAGAGCTCCTGGGAGGGGTCAATGGTGGGATGGGGTCAATGAGGAAGGAGGGTCAGAGTGAGACTGTGTGGATGACTGGCTGGTGGACAACTGTGTGGAAGCGCTATCGGCTATCCATTGCACCACCTGTTCAACCTGCTCAGGCCTCAACAGCGGTGTAACCCGCCCCCTGCTTAACTGTCCCATAAAGGCAGGGATTCTGGATGAGCGGGATCCTGGCTGAACCTCACCAGCACACATTGTATCCCCACTGGCTTCAACAAGGCCCCCAACAGCATTTCCGCGCCCCCGTCCTCGTCCACGTCCTATTCCGCTAGCCCCCCTCCGCATTTTATTTTTTTTTGGTTACAATATTTTGCCTTCAAAGCCGTGAAATTATTTTGCAAGAGAACGCACAGTACAGTTGCCAATTATAAGGCCTAAATATTTTATAGTTCAAGGTACACAGCCGTGTACTAACTGTTCAGACGGTGGGTATTAACAACAGGTATTTAAATTATTTTGCAAGAGAACGCACAGTACAGTTGCCAATTATAAGGCCTATATATTTTATAGTTCAAGGTACACAGCCGTGTACTAACTGTTCAGATGGTGGGTATTAACAACAGGTATTTAAATTATTTTGCAAGAGAACGCACAGTACAGTTGCCAATTATAAGGCCTATATATTTTATAGTTCAAGGTACACAGCCGTGTACTAACTGTTCAGACGGTGTGTATTAACACCAGGTATTTAAATTAGTTTGCAAGAGAACGCACAGTACAGTTGCCAATTATAAGGCCTATATATTTTATAGTTCAAGGTACACAGCCGTGTACTAACTGTTCAGACGGAGGGTATTAACAACAGGTATTTTAAATTATTTTGCAAGAGAACGCACAGTACAGTTGCCAATTATAAGGCCTATATATTTTATAGTTCAAGGTACACAGCCGTGTACTAACTGTTCAGACGGTGTGTATTAACACCAAGTATTTAAATTAGTTTGCAAGAGAACGCACAGTACAGTTGCCAATTATAAGGCCTATATATTTTATAGTTCAAGGTACACAGCCGTGTACTAACTGTTCAGACGGTGTGTATTAACACCAGGTATTTAAATTAGTTTGCAAGAGAACGCACAGTACAGTTGCCAATTATAAGGCCTATATATTTTATATTTCAAGGTACACAGCAGTAGTGCCAAATATAGTTTGGTATGTAGCAGAGCACCTAATACACCACTAATGCCTCTCTCTGTCCCTACTCCAGCAGCTATCCCTGAATACAGCAGCCGTTCTCTGTAAAGTCTATATTGTAGTAAAGCTATCACTGTACTGCACTATAGTAGCCCTGATAAGGGCTTTTAATCACGCTCCTGCCTGTCCAACAGCTAAAACCTGTCTCTCCCTTCTCCAGCCTCTGTCCCTGACTAAGTTCACGCAGCATATGCGTACGAGCAGGAAGAGCTGAGTTTTTAATATTCGAGGTCACATGGTTTTTCCAGCCAATCCATGTAGACGCCGTTTTCGCGCTGCCAGCGTGCTCAGCGTGCCTGTCTTACCCCCCCGCATGGTGATTGGTGGAAAAAGAGCGCCAGGGAATGGTGGGAGGGGAAACGAATTCTAAGTGCGCCATCGCCGTTATACTCGAACGAAATTGAGTACGCCGAATAGCGTAGTATTCGATCGAATTATTTATTATTATCATAGGCATGATGGAGGTCAACTTCTAGCTGCCTTTGTAGACTTAATCGTGTTTAGAGCACATGCAAAAGCTATGAAAAATATTGAGAAGCTACATGAATTACACTTGGCCTTGGAAAATCTTCAGAGCTAAGATCCCATAGCTTTGTTTTAGGTATACAGACTAGAGCAGCGGCCTAAACTAATTCAGTTTGCTATGCAGATGTGAGCTTTCACTGCTGCAAGTTTATCTTCAGTGTGGCAGATAGAGTCCACATCTGCAAAGTTATGCAATGTCAAAGGAGAAAGTATAACTTTTACTTTTACTCAAATTAGTGCCGGGTTTGTAAAGAATTTTTACATATCTTCCAGAAATTTGGATTTAGTCAAGTGTTATGTTCTGTTGACTCCTACCTCCTTCCAATATGGTGCAAAATTGCGCCATTCAGTGAATAATTACCAATGTCAGTTTTTAGTCACCCTAAATAAATACCACCATATAGTATTACTAAAGTCAGTAGCCAAATTGTGAAACCCAAAGCATCGGATATCATGCTCCACTTAAAGGGGTATTCTCATCTTGGACAATGGGGGCATATCGCTAGGATATGCCCCCATTGTCCTATAGGTGTGGGTCCCGCCGCTGGGACCCGCACCTATAACGAGAACGGGGCTCCCAAAGTGAAGAAGTGCGCACCGTTCACTATATATTGTCCAAGATGAGAATACCCCTTTAAAGACTATGCACACCTTTGGGCCCCCTTTTCTTTGTTTGTTTTGCTGCTGACAATTATGTATTTTTTGTTAATTTTTTATTGTTTTTTTATTTAAAATGATCAACTATCTTCTGAAGACTGTATTTGTTTTTATACATTGCAGGCTGCTCAGTTCCATGCAGTGTGAAATCTGCCAGGTGAACTCCCTGACGTCTCAGACTGTAGACCCTATTTCTGCTCTCCTAATCTTTTATAAAGCTGACATGCCTTTTAAATTAAGTTTATTTTATTTGGTTGTAAAAAATTATAGCTTAGATTTGTGAGGGGCTATAGGCCAAGCCATCAGAGAGCTTGTGCAACAGATTTCACACTAAATGGGACTGAGCAGCCTCCAATGTATGAGAACAAATCCAGGATGCACAAGAAAAAAGGTTGAAATTTCAATACAAAAATATAACCCAATTGCAAAACTTGCAGCCAAAATACATGCAATTCCCTATAGTGTCCATAGCTTTTAGTAATGAAATAGTGGTATAATCATCCCAGTGGTCCACCATGACTATGTATTAATGATTTGGTAGATGGGTTGCACAGTAAAATATTAATTTCTTCTGACAATGCTAAACCATGTAAAGTAAATAACACAAAAGAGGACAGAATACTGCAACAGATGGATCTGGATAGATTGAAAGCTTGGACATTGAAGTGGAACTGATAAATGTACAGTGCCTTGAAAAATTATTCATACCCCTTGAACATTTTCACATTTTTTCATGTTACAACCAAATACTTAAATGCATTTTATTGCTATTGTATGTGATAGACCGACACAAAGTAGCAAGTATATGTAAAGTGAAAAGAAAAATACACGGATTTAAAAATTTTTAATAAATAAAGATCTGGAAAGTGTGGTGTGCATTTTTATTCAGCCCCCTGTACTCTGATACCCCTAAATAAACTCCAGTGAGACCAATTGCCTTCAGACGTCACCTAATTAGTAAATAGAGTCCACCTGTGTCTAATTTATTATCGGTATAACTACAGCTGTTCTGTGAAGACCTCAGAGGTTTGTTAGTGAACATTAGTGATCAGCATTATGAAAACCAAGGAACACACCAGATAGGTCAGGAATAAAGTTGTGGAGAAGTATAAAGTAGCGTTAGGTTATTTAAAAATATTTTAAGCTCTGAACATCTCACGGACCACTGTTCAATCCATCATCATCCAAAAATGGAAGGAATATGGCACAACTGAAAGAAAATGATTGAAGCCCACAAAGCAGGTGATGGCTAAAAAAGAAAGCAAAGCTGTTTCAGGTTGCCATTAAGAAATGTCAGTTAAAAGGAACAGTGGAGGTCAAGAGAAGGTCTGGAATACCAAGAAAAAATTCACAGACAGCTGCTCATAGGATTGCTATAAAGGCAAATCAAAACCACCACTTGACTGCACACGAACTTGAGGAAGATTTAGCAGAATCTGGAGTGTGGTAAATTGTTCTACTGTTCAGGGACACCTGCACAAATATGGCCTTCATGGAAGAGTCATCAGAAGAAAACCTCTCCTGCATCCTCACCACAAAATTCAGGGTCAGAAGTTTGCACAAGAACATCAAAACAAGCCTGAAGCATTTTGGGTGTAAACTGATATGTACTCTTACAAAGCATATAAATCTTCTTGCTATACCTTGCCCATTTACAGTACATGGCAGATACTGGCAGAATTGAAGCTTCCTCATAAAATGTACCAGTACTAAAACCTGACATATCAAGTTATCTAAGCTCCAGTAGACCCTGATGGGTGGCTCCATATTCAATAACAGACCCTAGAATTTGTATATCTATGCTTCATCAACAGATGACTGCCTGTGGGACATAAATGGATATGGGGTTCTCTGGCCAATGAAATGCTGGGAATACAAGTTTGTCTGAGAAAACATTAGTTCGAAAAATTCCTAGGTGAAAGAATAATCTATCCAATTCAACCCAGCAGTGTCAAACTTGATCTGCTGCCTGCCTGTGTGCTCAAGGAACTGGGGCTCACGGTTTTCAGATGGTGGGTCCATATGGGGTTCTCCTGGGGATTTCATGACATTATGTCACTTCTTACGTAAGTAGTTCTGAGCAATTTTCAAATGGTAACAAAGTTGTCTGAATGTAAATAATTGCATAGGGTTTTGGTTACGGTTAGCTGCTTATATCAAATATTCTCTAGAAATAAAGTTTGGTAAACTCTAGATGTGAGCAAATCTTTAAAAATTCTATCAACCAAGATGTGAATCAATCACATACAGTGCAAATTTGAAACCTGGCAAATCAGTTAGTACTAACTAAAAGGATAAGCAAATCACAAATGTTTTATCTTTCTCTTCATCTGCAAAAAATAACCTTCCTATATATTCAATCTGTTTGGCATCTAGAGAGACAAAATTAAGGGCTCACATGGTTGCTATAATCAAATAGATGTGCTATCTTAATTTCAAGAAATACTGCAGCAGGAAAAGAGTTTTCAAACTGTAGGTCTATTGAAGTATTCCATTAAGGGAAAATTGCAATTCAATTATTTTCTAATAGTGAATTATATGTATACCAGGTCTTATTATCTTAGATAAATTGACTTTGGATTACATCTCTCAAATAGACTTTCTAGCGAAGCAGATTCATATAGTAATTAGTTTTATCAAATGTGAAAGCATAATACATTACTTTGCATATCTGGAAATAAATGCCTAACATTTATAGCCTGACTGCATTGTTGTCTGCAAGTTTAATGACAAAGCAAATGACAAATATATATATTTTTTATATCAAGTACAGAATTGGTTAAATATTAATATTAGTACTCACTCCCATCAGTTCTCTGCTGTTGCCGTTCTGAGGCTACTAGGTCCCTGCTGATCTCTACTTCCTGGTCCTGAATCGACACACAGACACACAGTGACTGGTTAGCCAATCACTGGCTGTGGGATTGGCCCACCGCAGCCCGTGATTGGCTGAAAAGGCATCTCATGCCATTTCCTGTATGTCGATCCAGGACCAAGAAGTTAGGAGGTAGAGACCGGTGGAATAGCAGTGATGGGGAATCGCTGTGGGTGAACAGTGCTTCTCTTTTTTATACCCGTTATCCCCATTATATATTTTTTTGTACATCTTTAACCAAATCCATGTCCTTTTTTCATGAGCAAAGCAGAGAAGGCAGCTTCCAGCAAATTTTGGAACATGGGGAACATGGGGCATCCAGTCAGCCACAAGAGAATCAGACTGGGCAGATGAACAATAAAGACCGCCTTACAAAACATATGGAACTCACTTTGTACGTTGGTGTAAGTCAATTTGAATAACATGGAAAGGAGAGATAGTCACTTCTTTGGACAACTCGATACCGTTTGGATGCAGAGATAACTCTTGTTCTGCGAACCAATGGATCAACTTCTTGGCAGACAATGTGTGAGACCAGTTTTAATTTACAGAATGTGCTTCCACTGCTCTGGATGAAGCTTGTCCATTGTTAAAACAACTCCAGGTTTGAATGTGCCTTGACTTAGATCTTATGGTAACATTCTGGTGCACCTGTGCAGCCTGAGTCACATGAGTCATTGGTAGGTGGGACTCACAGTCTCCTCCTTCCTCCCATTGTATGTGATCTCACGCTGGAGTTAACTAGCAGTTGGTCGCTGTGTGTCGGCCTGTACGCTCCTTCTGCCATATGGCATAGGTATGTTAGCGTTAGGTCCCGTGCCACTCTGAGATACCTTGACGCGGTGATCGGGCTCCGATATATTGGCAAAAGTCTCATTTTAACATCAATGTAAGGGTTTAGCCATATATTATCAATTGCATTTACCGTTGCAGTGATTTGTTTGTCCGTTGTTAATGATCGATATGTCTGCAAAGTCATGTACAATACCAAGTCCCTGTAATTTAATGCAGTAGTGTAAGGGACATTCAGTATGTTCCTATGGAGTACTCCCACCTGTAGGGCTCAATAGGAACTACCACTCCATTAGCCTCAAACTCTTCATAAAGATCCACACTATCAGAGAGAACAAATGGCATCTGAGGGGTTAAACTTCTGTGATGGGCATTATCACCAATTGCAGACATTAGTCCTGGTTTGCCAACCTTGTCATGTGACAATGTGCCACCATAATGCCAGTTTGCAAACAAGACAACCTCTTATTCAGCTGAGAGCTCTCTCCAGTTTTTACTTCGCAAACACAAAGTTAACCTGACACCTGAGTCAGTGTCACCACTCAATCTGGACTGAAGCTGCACTTCATCAACTTTCACAGCACATAAATACTATGTTAGTACAGATGTTTTGGGACTATCACTCCGAGCATGTCCTGGCCAGTACTAGTAGTTTGGCATCATCTGCACCTATGTGAGGAGAAGCAGGACAGTGTAGATGAATGCCTGAGGTGCTGCAGCAGCAGAAGTTTGAGGCAGGTGTGGCCGCTGACTGGGATGGATGAGCAGTAGGTCAACTCAACTCAACATAGAAGTCTGCTCAACCATTACCCAATACCCTCTCATACCTTCTCTGCTGTTCCTCACTCATCACTGACTGCATCACCAGCACAGATCTGCTATACACTAAGGCACCTCATCTTCTCTGCTGCACCTTCTTCCAGTCCAGAGGAGAGCTGGTTACCACTGTCTGCTGTGCAGTCTGAAAGTTTTGGATGATGCATGAAAGCAGCAGGCGCTGGAAATATAGCTTTAATTTCATTTGTGGCTGATGGGACTCCTCCTTTTTACCGCCTCCACTTCTGGTCTCCAGCGCAGTGGGCCAGTGGCTTCTCTATGTCCCTGAACTGCACATGTGAAGTTTGGGACACAGAATCACGGACTGTGTTTTTTTTCTGCCAGACACTACGGTCGGTAGCAGAAGAAAACAGACAGTTCTTGCAGACTGTAAATTTACCTATAGTTGACAACCCTGCATTAGCCCCTGGTGGACTTCCTCCCTGAGAGGGGAGATCCCATTGTCTTCAGATTTGAACATAAGTGGCCCTAATAGATAACCATTGGGCCCAATCAAGAGAAGTGGGACCATATTGATAAATCAGGGATAGAGGGATGTAGTAATATTGTGACTTCACAACTAAATCCTTCTGGATCTTAGGAAAAGTAACATGACAACCCTTAAGTGGCCCAGTAACGCATGATAACTCTAAAGCCCAACCTGTTTCCAACCAACACCACCTTGGGTTTCATCAGCAGCTAAGGGGACAAGACAAATATAAATTAAACCTAAGAAATAATGGTAGATGGCAAAAGTAGTAGAATAGACCAAATATCCCCTTATGATGCACAGGGCTGTATTTAGGATTCATGCTGCCCTAGGCACTCTCTGTGATGACGCCCCCCCCCAACGTGACCCATTCCCCCACGACCCCAAATAGTAGCATAGTAGCCTCTCCTCAGTCCCCCCCATCCCATAGTAGCCTCCTATCCCCCACAGTAGCATAGTAGCCTCTCCTTAGAACCCCCCACCCCATAGTAGCCTCGTTACCCCCACCCCCCATAGTAGCCTCTTCTCACCCCCCCACCTCATAGTAGCCTCCCCTCGTTACCCCACCCCCCATAGTAGCCTCCTCCCCCCACAGTAGCATAGTAGTCTCTCCTCAGTAGCCCCCCCAACCCCATAGTAGCCTTGTTACCCCACCCCCCATAGTATCCTCCTCCTGGACTTATTACAGTGACCTATCCTCCCCCCCACCCCCTGGATACTGAAAATGGTCCTCTGCCAAGCCAATTAACCCCCGCGCAACTACCCCACCATCCCCATACACTCAACTACCCTCAGTCTGTACCCCCCCCACCTTCCGCTGGTGCACCTAGCTTTTCTGATGCCCAAGGCAAATATTGAAACACCCCCCATGCCAAATTCTCAACCTAATCCCTTCCCTCCAGTCCTACTGTTAAAGGGGTTGTCCTCTTTTTACTACTAATGACCTATCCTCACGATAGGTCATCAATATCAGATCGGCTGGGGTCCTCCGGCACCCTGACGATCAGCTGTTTGAAGAGAGAGCAGAGCTCATATGAGAGCTGCTTTCTCTGCTCTGTTCACCTTCTCACCATAGAATTTGCAGTGAAGAGCAGTAAACAGAGCAGAGAAAGCAGCGCTCGTACAAAAAAAAAAAAGACAACCCCTTCAAAGACAGACTTGGAAAACATTTTATACAGCACTATAGAGCATACAGGGTCATACAGCGCCACATATGTACCTCTTACATCCAGTGACTTCTCTTCTCTGATGTAGACGTTCTCTTTCCTCTTCTTCTGTCAGACCAGACCGCCATGGTGACTTCTTTCAGCTGTGCCTCGTCTCTGAAGAGTTCAACAAACAGACATCTTACTTTCCTACTTTTCCATCATCCTCTCACCTTCTCCACATCTCACCCTGCCCACCCCCCATACTATACTACAGAAACAGCCCCCCTGAAAATACTGGCACCACACAGAAAAACAGTACCCCCCTTACCTTTCAGATCAGATCCCCATATCAAACCCCAGATGAGACCCCCCATCTACAGACCCCCATTAGACCTCCAAACTCCCATATTTGGCCCTCATTAGACCTCCAAAGCCCCAATCAGCCCCTCATTAGACCCCCAGACCCCCTATCAGATCCTCATTAGACCCCCAGACCCCCTATCAGACCCTCATTAGGCCTCCAGACCCCCTATCAGACCCTCATTAGACCCCCAGACACTCAATCAGACCCCCCATTAGACCTCCAGACCCCCTATCAGATCCTCATTAGACCCCCAGACCCCCAATCAGACCTCCAGACCCTCAATCAGACCCCTCTAGACCCCCAGTCAGACCCTTCAGGCCCCTAATCAGACCTCCTTCAGACCCCTAATTAGATCCCCAATCATACCTCCCCCCCTTCTGGCCCCATATCATACTCTTGTGGCCCCCATATAGAACTCTCCTTCTGGGGCCCATGTCAGAACCCCCCCCATTCTGTCCCACCATTTCAGACCCCCCCCCATTCTGTCCCACCATTTCAGACCCCCCCCATTCTGTCCCACCATTTCAGACCCCCCCATTCTGTCCCACCATTTCAGACCCCCCCCATTCTGTCCCACCATTTCAGACCCCCCCCATTCTGTCCCACCATTTCAGACCCCCCATTCTGTCCCACCATTTCAGACCCCCCATTCTGTCCCACCATTTCAGATCCCCCCCATTCTATCCCACCATTTCAGATCTCCCCCCCATTTCTGTCCCACCATTTCAGATCCCCCCCCCCATTCTGTCCCACCATTTCAGACCCCCCATTCTGTCCCACCATTTTAGATCCCCCCCATTCTGTCCCACAATTTCAGATCCCCCATTCTGTCCCACCATTTCAGATTCCCCCCCCATTTTGTCCCACCATTTCAGACCCCCCCATTCTGTCCCCACCTTTTCAGATCCCCGCATTCTGTCCCCACCTTTTCAGACCCCCCCCATTCTGTCCCCACCTTTTCAGATCCCCCCCCCCATTCTGTCCCCACCTTTTCAGATCCCCCCCATTCTGTCCCCACCTTTTCAGATTCCCCCCCCATTCTGTCCCCACCTTTTCAGATCCCCCCCCATTCTGTCCCCACCTTTTAAGATCCCTTTTTGGCCCCCACTTCAGACCTCAGATCAGACAAGAAAAAAAAAAAAAAACTTACCTCCGGTCCTGGCTGTGTCCCCGCTCTCTCCTCTTCCAGGGGCCCGCGCTGAAGTCACCTGACCTCCTGCAGCATCAGGTCAGAGGGCGCTCTGTACGTCCTGATGCTGCAGGCAGTCAGGACACAGCAGCGCCGGGCTCAGGAAGAGCAAGCAGGAGGAGGGGTAAGTACTGTACAGCGCTACCAGCGCTTCACTCCCCCTCCTCCTGCAGGCTAGTGAGCGCCACCCGACAGCAGCACCATAGCACCCCAACCCCCCGCCCCCCTATACTCCTGGCGGGGTGCCGCCCCCCGCAACCTGCCGCCCTGGGCACCGTGCCCCCGGTGCCTAGTTGTTAATACGGCCCTGATGATGCACAAGACTGCTCAGTAGGTAAACCAGTCCTTTATTAACCACTCATAATTCAGCATAAGGCAAAAGATGGAGAAATATCAAACCATCTGGCCAGGCACAGAGAAAACACACATCGCTCAGCTTGTAATCCCTTTGACAATGGCAAAAAATCCATTATCTAACGCGTATATACTTGGTAACATTGAGAAGTATGACACTGATAAAGCATCAGAACTCAAATGTATGCAGTGATTGGCATTGAGAGGTTTGGGTGGTTGCCCAGTATTGACTGTGCTGTACAAAGTCCCTAATCATAAGCAGAACTTGTGGCTCCGTGGACTGTACTGGAAAACCACTCACATCTCTGAACACCACCAACTGAATACATTTTGGATAAGTGATGCTTTATCAATGCCATACTTCTCAATGCTACCAACTGTATGCATAGTATACAGATGCTTTGTCAATGCCAGAGTGAGGACAAGCAATACAGTATGTGTATTTCTGACACATATCTCCATCTTTTGCCTCATGTTTAATTTCAAGTTGTTAATAGAGGGTTGGTTTACATATCAAACAGTGCTGTGCATCATAACCAAATATTTGGTCTATGCTACTACTTTTGCAAACTACCATTATTTCTCAGGTTTAATTTATATTTATCTTGCCACCTTAGCCCCTGATGGACCCAACAGGGATGGTGATGGTAGGAAACATGTCAGGCTTTAACGGTATCATGTTTAACTGAACTGACATATACTGTATCATCTTACCTTTTCTGAGATACTGAGGGATTTTGTTGTTAAGTCACAATATTACTACATCCCCTTATTCCTAGTTGATCGATCTGGTCCCACTTGTCTCTATTTAGGGTCAGATCTGAAGACAGTGAGATAGCCCTTATCAGGGCAGGAGTTCCGCTTTAGGTAGGATTAACTAGATGTCAGGTTAGGTTTATCTTACCACTGGGTCATATTTTTGCACTATTTTTAATATTGTTCTATTATAGGGGAAATTTTAAGGGGGTTTCTTACTTTTTCTGTGATTTCTTTTTGCTTCTCCCTTGTGTGTCTTAGCTCTTTCATGGTTGACTTATAATTATCTTTGATGTTTTTTAATTAAAGGATATGGACACCTTTGGGGGGAAGCCAATTTTGTTATTATTGCATTGTACTCATTTTGAGCGAAAAATAATTTTTAAATTGATCTTTATTGGAAATTTGGAGCCCCTTTATCTGTATAGCCTTGAGATTCTCTAGTAGCATACCCTGTGTTTTTCTTTAATTCTTTTTATTGATTTTAAAAGGTATACAGAACAAATTCAAAAACCAATGTTCAATACAAATAAAAGTTGTGAACAATATGATCATGTCTACAGCTGTATAAACAAATCATTCTCTTGTGGTTTTACAAAAGAGGTAATACAGGCTGAGAATATGCTAGAATGAAAGGAATAACCATTAAAGAGAAAGCTTTAAGATGTTGTCACTTAAGTTTGTTTCATCATATTTAAGGAGGTAATCTGTATTGAAACCAGCTTATAACGAGGTTTGGGGTAGGGTCTAGGGTATAGGAGAGGGGGGTGTAGGGGAAGGAAGGTAATGAGGGGTGGGGGAATTGTAAGGTTGAAAATGGGAAGAAAGGTGTGGGTGGAAAGAGAGGGAGGAGGCATACCCTATGTTTTTAATGTGTTCCTTCAGGCAGCTAATCTGACAGCTCATTTTCTCTGATCTCTGACCTTATAGACACTCATTATAGCTAAATTGTTATATTACTGATAAGAATGTTGCTTAAGCAAGTTTTTAGAGCTATTAGTAATTTCGATATAAGGATTATTAGATGACGGCACAAAGTGAAAGTACAATTCTCAAAGCTAGGTAACAGAAGTTACCCCTTTATGACAAGGCTGCTGAATATTTTTAATAAAGACCAATTATAAAAAGGTTGTCAATCCAATAAATAATAAATATGCAATACTAAAAAAAAAAAAATGACGTACATAGCCTTTAAGAGCATGGGGGCTTCCTGCTGTCTATACGTGAGTTAGGGTAGACTAAATCTAGCCAAGGCTGCTGTGACTTTGTGATTCATGAGAAGACTATGACTCCTACTCCCAGAAGATGCCCTCAGTGTTTTAAGGACTCCAGGGAAGTAGCACAGATTTAATGGTTCAGGTTCATAAACTGGTCAGGTCTAGCTGGAAGAAAAACATCATTGCATCATCGTTCATCTGTAGCTTGTATTGTGCATTTGTTATTTTGTGGTACTGGGTTACTGTATGCTGTGAACACTAAGTTAGTATTATACTATGGCACTGTCTGCAGCATATGCTTCCATTCTGAGTTTCAGAAAGTAAAATAGTGTAAATTGCTAACATTTTCAGTTTAAAAATCGTCTGACTCCCTTGGAAAAATCTAAAACCATCTGGCCAGTGTGACACTGTTCTATTTATTGCTCACAACTGTCTGGATACTGTCGGAGCATAAACAGTAATTAAGTACACAATTCAGCCATGCATGCCAAATTTGCTCGAACTATCCTTTGAGTATCTTAGACTTTCCGAGCCAGTGACTTTATTGAAGCTTCGGCTGGTAATTAAACATTAATGATTTATGGTATGAGTAGGGTTCATTTACTGCTCACTGAAATATGCTTGACGATGCCTTTGTGATTTTCCTCAGACTTCTATTTTTCACATGTGCTCATTTAAAAAAGCAGGTAAGGAACATTAAACAACTATATATAATGTGGATATGTTGTATCTTGGCAGTGTTCTTCATCTTTTCATATGTAGACACGTGTTTCACACATAGTTTAAGGGCACAGCTTTCTTTTCTTTTAAGGAATGAGAGCTGATTTGCATACCCTTTTGCACAGCCTATAAGACTATTTATGTCTACTAGACGCTCTCCACAAGGAGAAATAGTGCCGCTGGGATCCCTGACTGAGGTCTCTCATCTAGCTAAGTCAATTCTCTCTGTTTTGCAATAATGAGGGGCAATGATCCTGGAACAGCTTTCTGCAGATGAGTTACTGGCTTGGCTATAATTAGAGATGAGCGAGCATACTCGTCCGAGCTTGGTGCTCGTTTGAGTATTAGGGTACTCGTAAGTGCTCGCTGCTCGGACGAGTATCTCGCCATGCTCGAGGAAATGGCAACTTCCGCATCGTGCATTTTTGGCGCCTATAAACTCAGCTAATCACAAGCCAGGAGACTCGGCGGTACACCCAGCATCACGTGGGGCCCTTACATGTTGATAGCAGGGGTTGGCTGGCTTGATCAGGTGACCCTGGAATATACTACTGACTGGCCGCGGTGCTCGGCTCAGATGCTGTCTGAATGTCGTTAGGGACAGAGCTGCTGCGTTTCAGGGAGAGTGTTAGGGCCTGCATTTAGTTCTCTGTTAGGCAGGAATCACCCACAAAGAACCCAACAGCCCTTCTAAGGGCTACAAGACATTTTTTTTTTGTCTCCTGGCTTGGCTGGCTGGCTGGCACTAGTAGTGCAGCTATCGCCATATATAACCCCCTTTATTTTTAATGTTATATCTCAGTGATACAAATCCATTTCACACAGCAGTGTGAAACCAATCTGTCTGTCACAGTTCAGTACACTCACTCCAATCCTTGAACTATAAAATATATAGGCCTTATAATTGGCAACTGTACTGTGCGTTCTCTTGCAAAATAATTTAAATACCTGGTGTTAATACCCACCGTCTGAACAGTTAGTACAAGGCTGTGTACCTTGAACTATAAAATATTTAGGCCTTATAATTGGCAACTGTACTGTGCGTTCTCTTGCAAACTAATTTAAATACCTGGTGTTAATGCCCACCGTCTGAACAGTTAGTACACGGCTGTGTACCTTGAACTATAAAATATTTAGGCCTTATAATTGGCAACTGTACTGTGCGTTCTCTTGCAAACTAATTTAAATACCTGGTGTTAATACCCACCGTCTGAACAGTTAGTACACGGCTGTGTACCTTGAACTATAAAATATATAGGCCTTATAATTGGCAACTGTACTGTGCGTTCTCTTGCAAAATAATTTAAATACCTGGTGTTAATACCCACCGTCTGAACAGTTAGTACACGGCTGTGTACCTTGAACTATAAAATATTTAGGCCTTATAATTGGCAACTGTACTGTGCGTTCTCTTGCAAACTAATTTAAATACCTGGTGTTAATACCCACCATCTGAACAGTTAGTACACGGCTGTGTACCTTGAACTATAAAATATATAGGCCTTATAATTGGCAACTGTACTGTGCAGTCTCTTGCAAAATAATTTCACGGCTGTGAAGGCAAAATATTGTAACCAAAAAAAAATAAAATGCGGAGGGGGGCTAGCGGAATAGGACGTGGACGAGGACGGGGGCGCGGAAATGCTGTTGGGGGCCTTGTTGAAGCCAGTGGGGATACAATGCGTGCTGGTGAGGGTCAGCCAGGATCCCGCTCATCCAGAATCCCTGCCTTTATGGGACAGTTAAGCAGGAGGCGGGTTACACCGCTGTTGAGGCCTGAGCAGGTTGAACAGGTGGTGCAATGGATAGCCGATAGCGCTTCCACACAGTTGTCCACCAGCCAGTCATCCACACAGTCTCACTCTGACCCTCCTTCCTCCACACCTGGCCAACAGAGTCATCCCACCATTGACCCCTCCCAGGAGCTCTTTTCGGGTCCTTTTTCAGATGTGCCGGAAGAATCCCAGGAGCTAGCAGAGGAATTTGTTTGTAGTGATGCCCAAACACTTGAGTTTTCGCCATCTCCTGCTGATGTGGACCCTGAGCCAGCATCTGTTATCATGAGCGATGATGATGATGAGATGCAGTTGCCATTAAGGGAGGCTGTTGGAATGTCCAGTGGGCAGCAGGAGGAGCAGAGTGAGGAAGTGGAAGAGGAGGTGGTGGATGACGAAATGACCGACCCCACTTGGCCAGGGGTGATGTCCAGCGAGGAAAGCAGTGGAGAGGTGGTGGTCTTCGCAGCACCGAAAAAGGCAGCAAGAGGCAGAGGGATGTCCAGAGGCAGAGGGATGTCCAGAGGCAGAGGGATGTCCACAGGCAGAGGGATGTCCATAGGCAGAGGACAGTCCAGACAGAGAAGTGAGGCCACAGCCAGCAGGGCCGAAGCTGTTCCCGCCAGCGGGCAGTCGCGCGAAGCTCCCCCATCGAGGCCTCGTACTTCTGTGGTGTGGAGATTTTTTAATGTTTGTGCAGATGACAAACTGAGCGCGGTTTGCACACTCTGCCACTCAAAACTGAGTAGGGGCTCTGAGAAGAGCAATCTGACCACCTCAGGCATGCGGCGTCACTTGGAAGTCAAGCACTAGGCTGAGTGGGAGAGAGCAAACGCAATACAACCTGCGCCCGGTCTTGCTGCCACTGCCTCTTCCCCTTTGTTGTGTGCTGCCACTGCGGTCCAGACCTCCAGCCAGGACACCTCCACATCTGCCTCTGCCTCGGCTACTTTGGGGCCTTCTCCTTCAGTCTCCCCTTCCCCCGCCTCTTCGCCTGCACCTTCACACTCCTCGTCCCAACAACTGTCCATCTCGCAGGCGTTCGACCGCAGGCGGAAGAACGCCTCGAGTCACCCCCAAGCCCAAGCCTTAAACTGCCACATCTCCACAAACTGCTGGCCCTGGAGATGTTGCCATTTAGGCTTGTGGAGACGCAGGCCTTCCGCGACCTGATGGCGGCTGCCGCACCTCGCTATTCCGTTCCCAGCCGCCACTACTTTTCCCGGAGTGCCGTCACCGCCCTGCACCAGCACGTGTCGCGTAACATCAGGCGGGCCCTGAGGTACGCAGTCAGCGCAAAGGTCCACTTGACCACCAACTCGTGGACAAGCGCTTGCGGCCAGGGACGATACATTTCTTTGACGGCACACTGGGTGAATGTTGTGGAAGCGGGGACGGGGTCGCAAACAGAGACGGCCTACCTACCATCCCCGCCCAAGATTGCCAGCATGGGTTCTGATACACCCCCCTCCTCTTCCTCCTCCTCCTCCTCTGCCTTAACATCGCCCTCAGCCGCTAGCTGGAAGCGTTGCAGCACTAGCGCGGGGAGATGTCAGCAGGCGGTGCTTAAGCTCATCAGCTTGGGCGACAGGAAGCACAGCGCCCCAGAGGTGAGGGACGCCATATTGCAGCAGATGGAGATGTGGCTGTCGCCGCTGCAGCTAGGACCAGGCATGGTCGTGTGCGATAATGGCCGTAACCTGGTGGCGGCTCTGGAGCTTGCCGAACTCAATCACGTACCATGCCTGGCCCACGTTTTTAATCTGGTAGTCCAAAAATTTCTAAAGACTTACCCCAACCTGGCAGAGCTACTGGTGAAAGTGCGGCGCTTGTGCGCTCACTTTCGGAAGTCAACTGTAGCTGCTGCTAGCTTAAAAAAACTCCAGCAACGCCTCCATTTGCCTGAACATCGGCTGTTGTGCGACCTGCCGACTCGCTGGAATTCCACCTATTCCATGTTGGCCAGGGTGTGTTAGCAGCAGAGAGCATTGATGGAGTACCAGATTTTGAATCCACGCGTGCCTCCAACTCAGCTCCCTCAGTTTGCCAACCACGAGTGGCCATTGATGGCAGACATATGCGATGTACTGCGTATCTTTAAGGAGTCCACCAAGAAGGTCAGCAGCGAGGACGCTATAGTGAGCGTAACCATCCCGCTCCTATGCGTCCTTAAAGAATCGCTCATCGCAATAAGGGGAGAACGCATTGCACGCAGAGGAGACGGGGGTAGGAGGAGACGCAACGGAGCTACACAGTCAGACCACACTTTTGTCTGCTTCTCGGTGGCAGTTGCAGGAGGAGGAGGAGGATGAGGAGGAGGAGGACGACGTGGAGGTGGCTGTGGAAGAGGAGGAGGATGCTGGCGGCGAGGGTAGCAGTCAGGCTGTGTGCGTCCCATTGGTTCAGCGCAGATGGGGCGGAGAGGAGGCGGAAGAGGAAGAGGAGGAAATGGCAAGTGATCCTTCTGGTGGGGGCAGTGACGTCATGCCTATTCAGAGTCTGGCACACATGGCTGACTTCATGCTGGGCTGCTTTTCCCGGGACACACGTGTTGTCCGGATAGTGGAGAACAAACTGTACTGGGTCTTCGCACTCCTGGACCCCCGGTATAAATATAACGTCTCTTCTTTTATTCCGGTAGAGGAGAGGACGAATCGATTGCTGGAATACCAGAGGGAACTCGTGCAGAACATGATGGAGATTTTCCCACCCACCATCACTGGCGGCAGAGAGGAGAGGGTCTCCCAGAGTCCCACAACATCAATCAGGCCCACAGCCACCAGGGGAACACTCTCCAAGGTGTGGGACACGTTCATGGCACCCCCTCGTGCAACTTCCATCACTGCGGGGCCCGCTATCAGCAGGAGGGACAAGTATCGGCGGATGTTGCGGGAGTACCTGGCAGACCGTACCCCTGTCCTCCCCGATCCCTCGGCGTCCTACACTTACTGGGTCTCCAAGTTGGACACGTGGCTGGAACTGTCCCTGTATGCCTTGGAGGTGCTTGCCTGCCCTGCCGCCAGCGTGCTATCAGAAAGGGTGTTCAGCGCAGCCGGGGGCATTATAACCGATAAGTGCAGCCGCCTGTCAACCGACAGTGCCGACAGGCTGACGCTAATCAAAATGAACAGCAAGTGGATTGACCCGGACTTTGGTTCTCCAACAGTGGAAAGCAGCCAAAAGTGAAGTGCCATCTGTATGAAGTGCCATTTCCTCCTCCACCTCCTCCTCCTCCTCCTTAACCGCCGTAGAATTGCTCCGTAAATAAGAAAAATTTATATATTTATGGCTCACCTCTTGGGCCTCCACAAAATTTTTAAGAGGTCTCACCTCTTGGGCCTCCACAAAATGTTTAAGAGGTCTCACCTCTTGGGCCTCTACAAAATGTTTAAGAGGTCTCACCTCTTGGGCCTCCACATAATTTTTAAGAGGTCTCACCTCTTGGGCCTCCACATAATTTTTAAGAGGTCTCACCTCTTGGGCCTCCACATAATTTTTAAGAGATCTCACCTCTTGGGCCTCCACATAATTTTTAAGAGGTCTCAGCTCTTTAGCCTCCACACAATTTTTAAGACGTCTCACCTCTTGGGCCTCCACAAAATTTTCCATGAGCCTCTGGCCAGCCCACGGCCTCTTCCTGCCTTTTGCGGTCCTACGCATCCCTCAACATCCCCACTGCTTTACCTGCTAGACATGACACTGGGCCAGGTCGGGTCAATGACATCTCTAGCGCCAACAATTTGGGCATTTTAAGGCTTCTGCATGTGTTTGAGTTGTTTTTACATTTTAAAGAAGACATGTCTGACCACATCTCACACACACACACAATGACAATTAGGGGTGGGGTCTATTTGCTTTCCCCCTTGCCTATGCCATCTGTGGTTGTCATAGGCAACGTGATTTTAAGTGGTGCAGAATTTCATCTTCTTTTTTGTCTAGTTTGGCTTGGGGTCCATGGCAATGCAGAGGAAAGAAGGTTTCCTTGTATGGTCTCACTTTACAGAGAGGTTACATTGTCTTTGGAGTGTATTGTTGAGAGGCTGTGATAGTGGCGTAATAGTGCGACTTGGGCGCGTTATAACAAACATGCTTCCCCTGCTGTCCCAGTTGCATTCCAGCAGTGTTGGCATCCTTTTCTGAGGTTTCAGGGTGGACTTGGTGACCTCCAAGTGGTCGAATTGAGATTTCCAAGTGGCGAGCATTTTTTTCCCATAGACTTTAATGGGATTCGATATTCGGTCGAATAGTCGAATTTCGCGGTCTATTCGAATCGAATTTCGAACTTTCGAATATTTCACTACTCGCTCATCTCTAATAAAGATGAGAGATAATTTTTT
>ONZH01027965.1:0-31707 GCA_900303285.1 Rhinella marina
GGTTCCCCTCCAGCAGTGGTCACTGTAGCTCCCTCTTTAAAGCAACAGTAGGTGCACCAGTGCACTCTCCAAGTACATAGGGGCCATCCCAAAAGAAACTGGTGAGGTTGCTTGTCTGTTCTGCCCTTGCCAAAATATGCTGCAGCAATATTCCAATCTGCACAAAGGCGCCTCTGACGGATGCTCAGTCGGCAGACATACACATGCCCTCACCTGCTGATGTACACGGCTGCACACCTGAACTACAAAAGAATCCGTCATGGCTGCTACCAAGGGATTAAACCACCAGGGCCCTTTGTGATGTCATTGTCCGTGGATTCTGAGGGGCACCATTGTGACACATGCAGCGTTCTGACATTTTCATGGGTGCTGACTAGAGATGAGCGAGCATACTCGTCCGAGCTTGGTGCTCGTTCGAGTATTAGTGTACTCGTAAGTGCTCGCTGCTCGGACGAGTATCTCGCCATACTCGAGGAAATGGCAACTTCCGCATCGTGCTTTTTTGGCGCCTATAAACACAGCCAATCACAAGCCAGGAGACTCTACGGTACACCCAGCATCACGTGGGGCCCTTACATGTCGATAGCAGGGGTTGGCTGGCCTGATCAGGTGACCCTGGAATATACTAGCGACTGGCCGCGGTGCTCGGCTCAGATGCCGTCTGGATGTCGTTAGGGATAGAGCTGCTGCCTTTCAGGGACAGTGTTAGGACCTGCATTTAGTTCTCTGTTAGGCAGGAATCACCCACAAAGAACCCAACAGCCCTTCTAAGGGCTAGAAGACATTTTTTTTTTGGTCTCCTGGCTTGGCTGGCTGGCTGGCACTAGTAGTGCAGCTATCGCCATATATAACCCCCTTTTTTTATGTTATATCTCAGTGATACAAATCCATTGCACACAGCAGTGTGGAACCATTCTGTGTGTCACAGTTCAGCACACTCAATCCATATATACTGTCCAGGTGACACTTTCTGTACGTCACAGAATACAACCAAGTCATTTGCTACCAATAACGTATACAGCTTGATCCTAAAAATCTCTGTGCGACATTTGTCTGGGTTGCAGTCTAAATAGCCACCGTGAACAGGGTGTGAGTTAGGTCTCCGATAGTTCCTGCACGTCACGTTCCCAAAAAAACAAAAATTTAAAAAAAAAATTAGTTTTTTTGTTGTTTTAGCTCAGTGATACAAATCCATTTTACTCAGCTGCGTGTAACCTTTCTGTGTGTCACAGTTCAGCACACTCACTCCAATCCGTATATACTGTCCAGGTGACACTTTCTGTACGTCACAGAATACAACCAAGTCATTTGCTACCAATAACGTATACAGCTTGATCCAAAAAACTCTCTGTGCGACATTTGTCTGGGTCGCAGTCTAAATAGCCACCATTAACAGGGTGTGAGTTAGGTCTCCGATAGTTCCTGCACGTCACGTTCCCAAAAAAACAAAATTAAAAAAAAAATATAAAAAACAAAATATAAAAAAAATTAGTTTTTTTGTTGTTTTAGCTCAGTGATACAAATCCATTTTACTCAGCTGCGTGTAACCTTTCTGTGTGTCACAGTTCAGCACACTCGCTCCAATCCGTATATTCTGTCCAGGTGACACTTTCTGTACGTCACTTAATTCAACCAGACTGAACAAGTTTGTGGGTTTCAGTACACCAGGCCCGTTTATTTATTTATTTTTTATATCATACACTTATATACAAAAAACGTTGAACCCCAGGGCTAAGGGTCGATGGCGTGGGCGTGGGCATTCAATTACTGCAGGGGGCAGAGGCCGTGGTCCTGGGCAGGGTGAGACAGTACCTGCTGATGAGGGAGCTGTGGAACGCCGCAGAGCTACACTCCCTAGCTTCATGTCTCAACTTACAGGGACACGTGGTAGAGGACTGTTGAAACCACAACAGTGTGAACAGCTGATCTCGTGGATTGCGGACAATGCTTCAAGTAATTTGTCCACCAGTCAGTCTTACACGCAGTCCACCCACGTTACCCAAGGGAGCACTGCTCTGGCTCCTCCACCTCAACCTCCTATCCCCCAGTCTGCCCCCTCCCAGGAAAATTTGGAATGCTATCCGGCATACTCTCAGGAACTGTTTTCTGGACCCTTCCCACAGTCACAAACCACTTCGCAGGTTGCTGCTGACCTCGTTCCCGATGCCCAAGTTTTCCAACTGTCGCAGTCTGTGGGTGATGATGATGATGACAATGTTGAGTTAGTGGAAGAAGTTTGTAAAGAGGTGTCAGACGATGAGGAGACATGGTTGTCAGACAGTGGTGAAGTTGTTGTTAGGGGAGGAATTCCGAGGGGGGAGCAGACTGAGGAATCAGAGGATGACGAGGTGACTGACCCAAACTGGGTTGATATGCCGAGTGAAGACAGTGCTTCTGAGGTGGAGGCGAGTGCTGCACCAGAACAGGTTGTAAGAGGCAGTGGTGTGGCCAGAGGGAGAAGCAGGGCCAGAGCTGGTGCATCAGCAGCAACTGTTTCACGTAGTGAAGCTCCCGTGGAGAGGCCTAGATGTTCGCAAGTCTGGAGGTTCTTTAAAGAAAGTGAGGATGACCGACGGACTGTGGTGTGCAACCTGTGCCACACCAGGATCAGCAGGGGTGCCACCACTACTAGCCTAACCACCACCAGCATGCGCAGGCATATGAGTGCTAAACACCCCACTCAATGGAACCAAGGCCGTTCACCACCTCCTGCGGGTCCCACCACTGCTCCTTCCCCTGTGTCACTCGCTGCCTCTGCTAGTCAACCCCCTGCATCACTCGCTGCCTCTGCTAGTCAACCCCCTGCCCAGGACTCCGGCACGAGCGCCTCCCGCCGGAAAACCACACCTTCGCCTCCACGATCCTCACTGACGGCACATTGGGTTGACTTGGTGGAGGCTGGGACCGAGAATGACCCTGGGGCCGCTCATGTACTGCCCGCACCGAGGATTGCGGGGCCTACCTCAGTCACGGTCTCTCAGACGTACTATGCCTCCTCCTCCGACCCCTCCTCCTCCTCCACCGAATTACCATCCGTGGGCACGGCGCCTTCAGTCGGTAGCTCTAGGCGCAGCAGCAGTGCCGTGGGTAAGCGCCAGCAGGCGGTGCTCAAACTGCTGAGCTTAGGTGACAAAAGGCACACCGCCCAAGAGCTGTTACAGGGCATCACGGCGCAGACCGATGTGTGGCTGGCACCGCTGAACCTCAAGCCAGGCATGGTTGTGTGTGACAACGGGCGTAACCTGGTGGCGGCTCTGCAACTCGGCAGACTGACACATGTGCCATGCCTGGTCCACGTGTTCAATCTAATAGTTCAGCGGTTCCTCAAGACATACCCCAATCTGTCTGATTTGCTCACCAAGGTGCGCCGCATCTGTGCGCATTTCCGCAAGTCGACCACAGATGCTGCCACTCTCAGGGCAGCGCAGCGCCGCCTACAACTGCCCGCTCACCGACTGTTGTGCGACGTGCCCACGAGATGGAATTCCACATTAAACATGTTATCCAGAGTTTACCAGCAGCGCAGAGCGATTGTAGACTGCCAGATGTCAACTTCCACCAGAACTGGTAGTCAGGTCAGTCAGATTCCTCAAGTCTACAATGAGGAGTGGACGTGGATGTCTGATATCTGCCAGGTGTTGAGCAACTTTGAGGAGTCAACACAGATGGTCAGCGGCGATGCCGCCATTATCAGCCTCACCATCCCGCTGCTTTGCCTGTTGAAAAACTCACTGCTCAGCATCAAGTCGGATGCTTTGCGCTTGTCACAAGAGACGGTGGAGGAAGATACGTCGCTTGATAGCCAGAGCACCCTCCGGTCTGTTTCTCAGCGCGTATCGGAGGAGGGGGATGAGGATGAGGAGGAAGAGGAGGAGAATGTCGGCGAGACAGTAGAGGGTACTAGTGCTCAGTCCTTAACTCTTGAGCGTGTATGGGCTGAAGAGGAGGACTTGGAGGAGGAGGACTTGGAGGAGGAGGAGGAGGAGGAAATGGAGAGTCAGGCCAGTGAGGAGAGGGAATTCTTACGTGTTGGGACTCTGGCGCACATGGCAGACTTCATGTTAGGCTGCCTATCCCGTGACCCTCGCATTAGAAGAACACCGATTACTGGGTGTTCACTCTCCTGGACCCACGGTACAAGCAGAACCTTTCCACTCTCATCCCTGCAGAGGAAAGGAGTATGAGAGTGAATAGATATCAACAGGCCCTGGTGCAGAAGCTGAAACAATTCTTCCCATCTGACGCCACTAGCGGCAGAGGGCATGGTTCTGTGGGCCAAGTAGCGGGGGAGAGGAGGCGAGCAGGCAGCTTGTCCAGCACTGGCAGGGGAACGCTCTCCAAGGCCTTTGCCAGTTTTATGTCACCCCAACAAGACACTGTCACCTGTCCCCAGTCTAGGCAGAGTAGGGGGGAGCTGTACAGAAAGATGGTGAGGGAGCACCTAGCTGACCATACCAACATCTGTAGCGATCACTCTGCTCCATACAACTACTGGGTTTCAAAGCTGGACACGTGGCCTGAACTGGCGCTGTACGCCTTGGAGGTGCTGGCCTGCCCTGCCGCTAGCGTGTTGTCAGAGCGGGTATTCAGTGCAGCTCGTGGCGTCATCACCGATAAGCGCACACGCCTGTCAACTGACAGCGCTGACAGGCTGACGCTTATTAAAATGAACAAAGCCTGGATTTCACCGGAATTCAAATCTCCTCCGGGGGAAAGCAGCTAAAGATTTAAATAACTTATGTATCCGATTCCTCTTCTCTACTCCTCCTACTCCTCCTCCATATCGTCTTTGCCTAACGCTGACCCAAAAAACGCCATTTTTTAGAGGTCCAACTGGCACTCTTTTACCACAATTTTTCAGGAGGGCCCCCTACAGGCCCTCTATTCAAACAATTTTTCCAGAGGTCCACCTACAGGCCCTCTCTCCAAAAAATGTTTCCGGAGGTCCACCTACAGGCCCTCTCTTCAAACAATTTTTCAGGAGGGCCCCCTACAGGCCCTCTATTCAAACAATTTTTCCAGAGGTCCACCTACAGGCCCTCTCTCCAAAAAAATTTTTCCGAAGGTCCACCTACAGGCCCTCTCTTCAAACAATTTTTCAGGAGGGCCCCCTACAGGCCCTCTATTCAAACAATTTTTCCACCTACAGGCCCTCTCTCCAAAAAAATTTTCCGGAGGTCCACCTACAGGCCCTCTCTTCAAACAATTTTTACAGAGGTCCACCTACAGGCCCTCTGTCCAAACAATTTTTACAGAGGTCCACCTACAGGCCCTCTGTCCAAACAATTTTTCTGGAGGTCCACCTACAGGCCCTCTCTCCAAACAATTTTTCCGGAGGTCCACCTACAGGCCCTCTCTCCAAACAATTTTTCCAGAGGTCCACCTACAGGCCCTCTCTCCAATTCCAGTTTCTAGTTTTATTTGCGCAAACTGTGTAAATTATTATTTTTGGGATAGGTGTGAAAAATAATATTACCTGCGTATCTATATTGCCCAACATTGGATACGGTAGCAAGTGGAAGACCTGGAAAACACATGCTGCCAACAGGGTTCCGCAAATTCCTGGTCCACAATGTCAAGGAGGTCGAGGTTCTGTTGATGAGCAACAAGTCCTTCTGTACTGAAATCGCCGACAACGTCTCCATCTAGGACAAATTTACGTCTTTGTCCTATCTTTCTCTCTCTCCAAACCATTTTTCCGCATAGCTGCCATATACGGTTTTAAACTGAGTAGTATACATATCACACTTGATCAATCTCATAATTTACGACTGTACCGGTTGATGCTAAATTTTTAAGTTGGGGTCCTGCGTCGTCATTCTAAATACATCCGGCTAAATACATCCGGCTGTTATCCTGACCTGTGATAGGCAGAGCATGGACACGTCCCCTTAGCTGCAGTGGGAAAGATACTCCCCTGGCCAGAGCAAGCTCTTTTTCCGTTTTCCGTGGTCGAAAAATCCATTAAATATAAGGTCCCAAGATAGGGGACGTATACGGTATTAAACTGAGAAGAATCAATACCATACCGGTTGATGCAACAGTTTTTCAAAATCCATTCTGGCTGTTGTCACCACCACACACGCTAGCCCAGGGGGCACTCCTCTGGCTCTTCCAGCGAACCGTCCTTCCCCCCACTTACAGGCCCTCTCTCCAAACAATTTACCTGGATAGGGGACGTATTAGATATTGTACTGATGTTTTTTGTTTTTCTTCTTTTAATTGCCTCCTGACCTGTGATAGGCAGAGCATGGACACGTCCCCTTTGCTGCAGTGGGAAAGACACTCCCCTGGCCAGAGCAAGCTCTTTTTCCGTGTTCGAAAAATCCATTAAATATAGGGTCCCAAGATAGGGGACGTATACGGTATTAAACACACGTTAGCCCAGGGGGCACTCCTCTGGCTCTTCCAGCAAAACCTCCTTCCCCCCCACCTACAGGCCCTCTCTCCAAACAATTTACCCGGGTAGGGGACGTATTAGATATTGTACTGATTTTTTTTTGGTTCCTCTTTTAATTGCCTCCTGCGATAGACGGGAATCGAACCCGGGTCAACTGCTTGGGAAGCAGCTATGCTCACCACTTTACCACCAACAGCCACAGCAACTGATAAGAACAGATACTAAACTTGATGTCAGCTGCCGTGCCAGCATGAGCAGTGGTGTCACCTGCAGGCGGTGATGGACCTTCGTTGCACCTATTTTGGTGCTTCCCTAACATGTGATGGGTATTTGCCTCGCCTTTCTTGGTCTGGGTGAGCACAATTGCCATGAGGGTAACCACCAGGCTGTTGCCTGAGAATTTGGGGTAATGGTGGGATTAAGCAGCCTCAGAGACATCCATGCATGCTGCCCCTGCTGTTTCCTGTCCATTTCCGTGGTGTTTCCATCATTTTCTGAGGTTTCCAGGTTTTCATCCAGCCTTCCCTAGGCAGAGCCTTGGTCCCCTGCAAAAATGCTCGAGTCTCCCATTGACTTCAATGGGGTTCGTAGATTTGAAACGAGCACCCGAGCATCGGGAAAAGTTCGACTTCGAATAACGAGCACCCGAGCATTTTAGTGCTCGCTCATCTCTAGTGCTGACATATTGATAGTCTAGAATCTGCCACTGTGATTTGCACTTGGATAGGACTGTGAATTCATAAATTAGCTCTGTGGTAAATGGGTTGGATTGCAACTGCGGAAGCAAGCAAGAGAAATTTTTTCTCAAGGCTGAACTCTTAATCATTAATAAAATTGAATAGGTTTTGAATAAAAGAAACAGACCCTCGTGGAAAATACTTGGCTCCAAAAGAAGCCAAATGTTTTTTTTTTTTTCTCCTGGATCTTTGAGGCCCGTTATGGTCCCAGAGCCTGGGCCCAACAGATTACCAGAGGATCCAGTCTCACCTTTCACCTGTACCTACATAGTTGCCCAGGGGTTCACTGGCCATAGAACCTACAGGAAAATTCCCATGTGGTCAGCCAAGCTCTCCCCACTCCACCCCCAGGAAAATGATCTGATGTTCTCAGCATTAATTAATGCTAGGAACATCAGGTACTTACTCACCTGGCCAGAAGCCGCAGGTGTCCTCTTGAAATAAAGTTCTCAGTTGAATACTGCAGAGGGGGCATCAGTATTTTGTGCTGCACTGTGGTGTTTGGTTCTGCTGGGGTGGTATTTTGTGCTGCGCTATGGTATTTCTAGCCCCCTCTACTTCTGTAGACCCTGCCTACTTTATTGTGCCATCTTCTTTCAGTTTTGACCCACTTACAACATGGGGCCACTTTAAGGTTTTTTTCCAGGGCTACTTTAAGGAGCCTTGCTCATGAAAACACTACACCTGACAGAAATCATTAGGGCACATGTTGCCACCATACTCTTTTAGTAGTGCAGCTGTAGTACAATTGCACACAGCATGGCAAACCGTACACAGTAGGCTACACAGTGGCACACAGAGTCCTATGAAGGTAGCCTATAAATGAGATAATCTCATCTCTATATAAATTCAGATGGATAAAGAGAAATATTTCTGATCATACACTTCTTTAGGAGCCTTTTTACATCTCTGTACAAAATCAATTCATAATACAGCCATATGCATCTAAGAGGCCATAGGCTCGGGGCATGTAGGTTCAAGCAATCAAGATTTGTACTCTTAAGAACCTTTTACAAATTTTTTTGGTCATTTTTTAACTTTACTTCACATGACTCAAGGAATCACTTAAAGGGATTCTCCTAGGATGAAAACTAATCACCTATCCACAGGATGGTGTCGGATCAGTGAGGGACTAACCGTTGGGACCCTAATGACGAAGGGAACAAGCGTCACATGCCCTTGTTTGAATGGGTCACCACTTGTGCATGTACAGTGTTTCTCCATTTAAACTCCATGGAAATGGCAGAGAAACGGCCAATCACTGTACAAGGATTGCCATAAACTATGAATGAAGTGGAAACATGCACAACCAGCCATTCTATTCATATGGGGCCATGATGATGGGACTACCGTTCTCATAACTGGTGGGGGTCCTGCCAGTCAGACCACACTGATTAAATACTTATCACCTATCCTATGACGACCCCTTTAAAGGGAACCTGTTGCAGGTTAATATATGGGTTAAGGGAAAAGATTCAGGTAAAACTTGTAATTTATTCATTTAGGGAAAGATTTATCAAATTGGAGTAAAGTAGAACTGGCTTAATTGCCCATAGCAACCAATCAAATGCAACCTTTCATTTTCCAAAGGAGCTGTGAAAAATGAAAGGTGGAATCTGATTGGTTGCTATGGGCAACTAAGTCATTTCTACTTTACACCAGTTTGATAAATCTCCCCCTTAAACTTCTGCTCTTTCTCTGCTTAGGAGAGTGGTCCCACTCAGTGACTATTCATAGTTCTCTATGAATAGTCATGCAGATGGTAAGTCATAGATACGACTGGCCATGTGACGCCAAAGCATGGAATTAAAACGGTTATGCGATATCTAAATTTCTCCCCCAATGCCCTTGTGTGGATTATACTTACCTGCTCCCCACAACCCGTGTCGCTCTGGATCCCTGCAGGGCTGCTGTTGCATCTCCCTTGAGGCTCGTCCCTGTCGCGGCCTGCTTTTGGCTGCTCTCCCTGTCACCGGATGTTTTGATCCGAGCGACGGGGAGATGCAGAGGCAGCTGTGTAGAGATCCGGAGCGACGTGGGTGCCGGGGAGCAGGTAAGTATAATCCAAATAAGGGCCTGGGCATTGGGGGGGGGGGGGCGGAAATTAAAGATCGGATAACACCTTTAAAAGAGGTTTAAGTGTATAAATTACATTTACCATTATAAGTTTTACTGAATCTTTTCCCATAAAACTGTATATTTGCTCAGCAACTCCTGCTCTATAACATGCAGACAGTGCTGGTTCCTTTTAACAGTCTTTCAATGCATTTTATTTGCTGATGTTCAGATATATATATATATATACATAAAAAAAGTGCAAACCTTTAAATATTAAGGATCCCTTCGTGGAGTGACATGCTGGATCATACGGCTTGTGTCATAAGTATGCTGCTGCTGGTAGAATAAAAGTATTCTCTGCTTGTCCTGGCTTTAGCGTTGCTGACTGCATTGTGGGCAGTGTTAAGCAGCAGTGCCATCTAGTAACCCCCTGCAAAAGCATAACTAAACACATTTACCCACTCAGTCTTACTCTCGTCTGTAGAAAAACTATAAACCACATACAACGAGTAATTGTAAAATGCCATATCTGAACAAAATATTCTAGGACATTGCTTAAATAAATACTGTTCTAAACATTACCACCCTTACTGCGGAGTAGAGCAGTGTGAGGGTGTCATATTTAATATTAATTTCACTTTATATAGTGGTGACTTATTCTGGAGAGCTGTACATACAAGGCACTATTATCATCCTACCCTATTGCTGGTGTTATAACTAATTTCATAGAGTCCCTGATTGCCCTGCTGTATTATCACAAATTTCCTGCACTGAAGTCAGGGACATAACTACTGCATGGGGTGTGCAGAGGTAACTGTTGCATTCAGGCCCTGGTGTCTTAGGGTGCCCAAAGATTCCCCTGCCACATAAAAAACATGGTGCATTGTAGGTGGAGGGCCCCATTACAGATTTTACATATTTTACATTGTGGTCCAGAAGCTTCAAGCTACTACTCTGACCAAATAATATGGATAATATTAAATAAAGGATTTGCCATTTAGAAAATACATTCAGGGTTTAAAATCAGTGGTCTAGTTGTAGTGGTTTACCATGGCATGCATAAGTCCAGGCAGAAGACCAACCACATTCAGTCTTTATATGCTTTCATCACATTTTCAGGCCAGTTTTTGGCTCCTCAAGTTTGCTGCATTTAATGTGGTGTTAAAGGGGTTGTCCCATTACAACAACTTATATCCACAGGATAGGCGATAAATGTCTAATGAGTGAGGGTCTGACCACTGGGGCCCTGCTGATCATGAGAACAGGGGTCTGCGTTCCCCTGTTTGAACGGAGTGGCAGACAATCATGCACACTACCGCTCCATTCAACTTTATGGGGCTGCCAGAGATAGCGGAGTGCTTGTACTCATCTATCTCCGGCTGTTATATTGAATTAAATGAAGTGGGGGAAGTTCTTGTAATCGGCAGGGGTCCCAGAGGTCAGACGCCCTGCAGATAAGACACTTAAAGCCCTATTCTGTATACAGAGGATAGGTTGTTACAGTGGGGCAACTCCTTTATGTGACAGAGCACTAGTAAAACGAATATCCTCTAAGGCTAGTTTCACACTAGCGTTTATATATTCCGGTATTGAGCTCCGTCATAGGGGCTCAATACCGGAATAAAACGCTTCAGTTTTGTCCCCATTCATTGTCAATGGGGACAAAACTGAACTGAAGACAACGGAATGCTCCTGAAAGCATTCCGTTCAGTCTTCAGACCGGAGAGCAAACCACAACATGTTGCGTTTTGCTCTCTGTACTAGTTATCCGCACCTAAACGGATCCGGAATGACCCCCAATACAAGTCAATGGGGACGGATCCGTTTGGTGTGGACACACTTGTAAACGGATCCGTCCTACATTGACTTTCAATAGAGGTTATTCCGGATCCGTTTAAAAGCTAATACAACCGGATCCGGAATTACGGATCCACAAGGTTGTATTACTCAGTACGGATCCGGTGGGTCCCTTCACCCGCCGGATCCGTACTAACGCTAGTGTGAAAGTAGCCTTATCTACCAATATAAAAACAGCACATTACACTGGTGCTCTTCTTAAACTATGACATCTTCATCCCTTTTACAGATACATTTTAATAAAATGTTTTCATTTTTGTCTATTTCAGTTTCATACAATAAACTACATTTTCAGTAATCTGGACAAAAATAATTTGGGTATTTGTTTGGGTATCAGTTATCAGTCTAAACTGCACACTCCAATGAATTTTCTGAAAGGTTTCTAAGGGTGCCTTCACTCGAAAATTAGTTCCATTCATTTGTCTGGGGCGGCAAGCACATGGATTTCTACAAGCCCCATTCAGGTGAATAGAACTGGTTTTCAGTTGCCGAAATTTGTGCAACCCAATCTGCAGTGTATGAAGGCACTGTAAATCTCCTGCAGGCGGTAATTTTATCCTTCAGTGGTGTCAGTGAACTACCCTGCACAGCTTTTAAAAGGATGGGCAACTCCAAATGTCCTATTAGGGCACATAAACGTCATACATAAAGTTCCCCGTTTGAGATCCTTCTCTAAGGCCACTTTCACATGTTCAGTATGTGGTTAGTATTTTGCATCGGTATTTGAAAGCCAAAACCAAGAGTGTGTCCTACAGAGAAATGTATAATGGGAAGATTTGTGCTTCTGAGTTTTAGGCCCACTCTTGGTTTTGGCTTAGAAACACTGATGAAAAATACTCACCAAATACTGACTGTGTAAAAGTGGCCTTTAACACTTCTGTGGGTGTTATGGAAATCATTCCCCCTAATGCAAGCCATGCCTATTGCACCTTTCTGGAATGCCTCTAAAATACCTATAACGTTCCCAAAATTGTCCCTTTGGTTCAGGGTTTATGTAAGCCTTGTCTCAAATAGTAATGCATGTATATAAAAGCAATCAACATTTTACTGGGGTGAAGCGAAGTTGTATTGAAGAAGGGGTTCTTCTGATGAGACAACCCCTTTCATGCTAGTCTGTACATTATTTTATGTCTCCTTTTAATGCTCATATTTAACTGTTTATTAGTTGACTTTTAGACATTTATATGTGTGGTCTTTAATCTGTTAAATCTGGTGCTTTCGTTGAACACTGGGACTTGTAGTTGCACAACAGTTGAATAGTCATAATTTACAGATTGTTTGAATAAATCTAAAAGAAATATGTGTCCCTATTTGTCCCTACTTAGCCCTGTTGAAACAAATATGGCTGGAGGGAAGCACCATTTTGAGTAAGAAACTGACAGGAAAAGTCTAGATCATAAACGGCTGGGCTTAACCTGGATGACTGGGATTTAGATGAACTACCTAGTCTTTATTTTGGCAGTAGGTACACTTTTAAAGAGTATACTGTCACTGAACTTTAAAATTATTTTGCAAAAGAAAAGTGAATCTTGTAGTAAGAAGATAAAGGGGACAAAATGGAATATTATAGTACTAAATATCGTTCATGCAAACAGGGCATACATAGCAGCTGCTATGGCACACCTGGAGATAGTGGACCTAGACCAGAATGGCTGTCTAATTTATTGGGTGATGGGAATCTTCTCCACAGATCCTACAAACAAGGGTTGGGGAATTTACCCACAATAAAGAAGTCTTCTTGTGCTAGGTGGTAATGTGAGTAATAGTATTGAGCAGCACCTGAAAAGAGTATTCATTACTTAGTATTCATTACTATGTGGACCCTCACCTCTACGTTAGTTTCTGAACACAAATGAGACTCTATAAACGTGCCATCTGGGTTGTGGTAGGTCTCTATACCAGAAGCAGAACAGATCATTAAGTGCCTATGTCAATGTCCATCAAACCTTGACAAGACACTCCCTGAAGACACTTATGTCAAAGTGGGCCATATGGTCCTTTTAAGTCAAGAGCACTGTCAGTCATAGCTCACTTTACTTGCTAGGCAGACTACTATCTATTAGCTAAACAGACCTAATAGATTATTTTCTATATGCTTCCTGTATTACTACAGTCATGGCCAAAAGTTTTGAGAATGACACAAATATTATATTTTCACATGATCTGCTGCCCTCTGGTTTTTATTTGTGTTTGTCAGATGTTTTTATCACATACAGAAATATAATTGCAATCATATTATGAGTAACAAAAGCTTATATTGACAGTTAGAATGAGTTAATGCAGCAAGTCAATATTTGCAGTGTTGACCCTTCTTCTTCAGGACCTCTGCAATTCTCCCTGGCATGCTCTCAATCAACTTCTGGACCAAATCCTGACTGATAGCAGTCCATTCTTGCACAATCAATGCTTGCATTTTGTCAGAATTTGTAGGTTTTTGTTTGTCCACCCGTCTCTTAATGATTGACCACAAGTTCTCAATGGGATTAAGATCTGGGGAGAAATCTCTATATTTTGTTCCCTGAGCCATTTAGTTATCACCTTTGCTTTATGGCAAGGTGCTCCATCATGCTGGAAAAGGCATTGTTGATCGCCAAACTGCTCTTGGACGGTTGGGAGAAGTTGCTCTCGGAGGACATTCTGGTACCATTCTTTATTCATGGCTGTGTTTTTAGGCAAGACTGTGAGAGAGCCGATTCCCTTGGCTGAGAAGCAACCCACACATGAATGGTTTCAGGATGCTTTACAGTTGGCATGAGACAAGACTGGTGGTAGCGCTCACCTCGTCTTCTCCGAATAAGCTGTTTTCCAGATGTCCCAAACAATCGAAAAGGGGATTCATCAGAGAAAATGACTTTACCCCAGTCTTCAGCAGTCCACTCCCTGTACCTTTTGCAGAATATCAGTCTGTCCCTGATGTTTTTTCTGGAGAGAAGTGGCTTCTTTGCTGCCCTACTTGAGACCAGGCCCTGCTCCAAGAGTCTCCGCCTCACAGTGCGTGCAGATGCACTCACACCTGCCTGCTGCCATTCCTGAGCAAGCTCTGCACTGCTGGTAGCCCGATCCCGCAGCTGAAACACTTTTAAGAGACAGTCCTGGCGCTTGCTGGTCTTTCTTGGGAGCCCTGGAGCCTTTTTGGCAACAATGGAACCTCTCTCCTTGAAGTTCTTGATGATGGATAGATTGTTGACTGAGGTGCAATCTTTCTAGCTGCGATACTCTTCCCTGTTAGGCCATTTTTGTGCAGTGCAATGATGACTGCACGTGTTTCTTTAGAGATAACCATGGTTAACAGAAGAGAAACAATGATGCCAAGCACCAGACTCCTTTTAAAGTGTCCAGTGGTGTCATTCTTACTTAATCATGACAGATTGATCTCCAGCCCTGTCCTCATCAACACCCACACCTGTGTTAATGGAGCAATCACTGAAACGATGTTAGCTGGTCCTTTTAAGGCAGGGCTGCAATGATGTTGGAATGTGTTTTGGGGGATAAAGTTCATTTTCTAGGCAAATATTGACTTTGCAAGTAATTGCTGTTAAGCTGATCACTCTTTATAACATTCTGGAGTATATGCAAATTGCCATTATAAAAACTGAAGCAGTAGACTTTGTAAAAATTAATATTTGTATCATTCTCAAAACTTTTGACCATGACTGTATATTGACAATGAGTGGTGCTCTCTATAATAACACAGGGCAGCGGCACAAACTCAAAATACATTTATTTTTAAAGATTATATTTCCATAAAAACGTACTTCAGATTTGTGGAGACTGAACAGTGATGAACTAGGTGGGGAGAGATGGCATGTTATGAATGAACCTTTTAAGAACTGTATCATATGTATCATAACATGTTCCTTTGTATCATATGTTCATATGTATCATAACATGTTCTTCCTATGATGATAGGAAGAACATGTTAAAATAGGCAGGGGTATTCTGCAGTTTTAGCTGTCTAGTGATGATGAGAAGTACAAATGTGTACAGAGTGTGACAAGTTCTGGAGAAAGCTAAAAGACAAAGTCGGTCCGTCCTGTGAAGTAAATGCACATGGCTGAAACTACTGAAGTACAAGAAAACACAATAAAACAACACTCTGCACATGAACTAATGCTATATTTACTATATAAAATTAATTTGTAATTAAAATTATTTGTACCAGTCCATCATGGCAAGGTGACCTCTTTCTGGATGGGTACCTACTCTGTATGATACCTTCCCCTGTGCCAAAAGGCCTCTTAAAAGGGTTATCCAATTTCACAAACAGCCCCCCATGTGCTGGGCCCCTCACAGGTAATATACTTACCCCGCTCCTGGCGCCGCTCCTGGAGTCCGCATTGCTGCTTTTATCTGTACATGGATGAAAACATCCGGTGTTGGGGGAAAGAGGAAGAGCCAATGGCAGACGAGGACGAGGACCCCGCCTGCCATTGGCTGCTCCCCATCCGTGTACAGGAAGAAGCAGCAGCCGCGGTGCAGGGACCAGGAGCAGTATCAGGAGCAGGGAGCGGGGTAAGTATATTACTTGTGAGGGGCCCGGCACATGGGCGGGGGGGCTGTTTGTGAACTTAGATAACGCCTTTAATTCAGGGAGAGCAGGCAGCACATGCATACTGTGTTTACGTTATGTTACCTCTCTCTGTGCCAGCAGGCCTCTGAATTCAGGAAGGGCAGACTACAGCCATATATTGCACTAATTACAAACAGCCTGTCCAACCAAAATAGAGACAGACTCACCTCCAAATGCATGCTGCAAAACCAAAAGACAAAGTAAGCACACCCTGTAAAATGAAGTAAATACACAGGGGCGCGTCACCATGGCTGAAACCTGGATCCTGCGCTCCCTTAATTAAGAGGCCAGCTGGCAAAGAAAGAAGTATAATGTAGAGATTCCCATCCAGTGAAAGGTCACCTTGCTGAGTTGGATGGGCACAAATTATTTTGATCAAACTATATTTGCTTCATATTTATTTTATATAGTGACTATAGTATTAGTTGATATATTCTATGTTTGTGGAGTGCTGTTGCCTTGTGTTTGCTTGTAGTTAAGTTCTGGAGAAAGGGGACATTTTTCTTTCTTGGAAATAAAAGGCTGGGACATGGATATTTTACTATATATCCATAGCGTCTTGTGTATTGAAATGATTGATATTTTTCTTCCCACCAGTGTTCCCTTGACAGGCTAAGCTATAATTAGATAAAATGTTTCCCAGGAGCATAAACTGAGGTCCTTACCGTGCATACAGCACCTGCATTCCAAGAAATTCCCAGCTAACTTTTCAACGTATAGGAAAAGGTCAGAGAAATGGCTTCACAGTGTCATTAATGGCAAAGTACTGTTACGAATATTGATCAACATGCTTTAGAGGCAGTGAAATTATATCCTGAGATGACCTTTAAAAATGAAGCAATGAGCAAGATTGCATTTACCACTTAGAAATCCATCTAAAGATTACTGCGCAGCACCACCTGCAAATCAGGGCCGCAAATGAACTGAAGCTAATGCATCTGATGTCCCATTTCACAACATAAATTCTGTCAAGACTTTTATCTACACAAGCCCTTCCAGACACCTCTTATCAGCATAAGATCTGCACCTGAGAATTAAACTTTCAAGCATATTGAAATCCAAAAGTCTAATATCCGGTTATTATTATTTATTTAGAAACTCCATTACTTGTATGGCACTGTACATCAAGAGGGGTTATCTATCTATCTATCTATCTATCTATCTATCTATCTATCTATCTATCTATCTATCTATTCTTTATCTACAGTGCAAAAAGTCTTCAGACCTTTTCACTTTTTTCACATATTATGTGGTGGCCTTGTGCTAAAATAAAAAAAAAAAAAAATCAAGTTTTCCCCCAATCATTCTGCATCAAGTCCTCCTTAATTTGAAAGTGGAAACAGAATTTTAAAAATGTTTGCAAATTTATTAAAGGAAATACAAAATGTTGGTTGGACGCAAGTAGAGATGAGCGAATCATTGAAAATTCACTTCGGCAAATGTTCAACGAATTTTTGACAAGATTTGGTCTTAATACGAATTTACGTTAAAAAATAATCATTGTTTTGCAAACATTCCTACACAAATTACGAACATACAGTCAGCGCTGTTAAAAGTATGCAATACGTAAGCATTAGCATACAAAAGTGCGTACGAATCCTTAGCATACTATTGACTCGCGATTGCGTCATACGCACGAGGCTAGGCCGCAGCGTACAGTCTTCAGAGGCAGTCCATATGAGGTAGAAAAGTAAGGTGCTCACTGCTAGCTATCCAGCTAAGTGCATAATTTACTAAAAACACTGCGCAATAAGTGCGTAATAGGACACATTGCAGTACCGGAAAAAGAATACACACAATGGGCTAAAGTGCTTGAACGTTGCTGAACCTGTAAAAACATTATTGCTAAAATACAGCAAAGACATTATGCAAACATTTTAGTGCAATTTCACATTTGTAAGCATGAAAGGCTGAGATATACGTTTGAGTCTCTCCTTATGGCTGCTTGATAAGAAAACACTGGAACACAGTCCAAAATTCAATTGTAATCCACGTGAGGTAATTTTGTAATCCAAACAGGTAATGTGTAATCCACATGGATGGTATAAAATAGCAGCAAATAGAGAACCCTCTTTGCAAAGGGGGCTCCCGAATAACCTGGGGAGGGGGGAGGGAAAAGGGAAATAGGCGCAAATGGAAATTTTCTCCAGAATGGGGGGGAGGGGGGTCCTGACAAGCCATGTCCATCTGGGTGAGAGTCAAACAGGGGGCAATACAAACTAAACAGGTGCAGTCCATGGTGTGGCTCCCATAGGTCCTTTTAAAGTGTCCTTGAGACAGCCAGTAGTTGGGTCCCTTAGATGAGGGACCTGTAGTCCTCCTCGCTTGAGCTGCTTCTGAAGGACATCAGAGGATGCTCCTGCCTCTTGTAGGCCATGCTCGCTGCCGTGGTGGAACTCCACTGCCCTCTTCTCTGTGGCTTTTCCCTTAACTGGAGGATGCCATCTGGTGACTCCTGAAGGCAGCGCATCGGTACTTCGCCTGGCGATTCCTCCGGCCAAACTTCAGGTGGTGATGTTGGGACCAGGGGCTTAGATAGTAGGGTAACCCCGGTAGCGAAGGGGCCTTTCAGGGATGCCATGGGGGTGTACTCCACCTGATCCCCCACATACAGGTTGTGACGAGGCTGGGGCAGGTACGGCCGTTTAACTGACCTGCGGCCCACCGAGTACTCCTTGCCAGGAAGCCAGAGCCTCGCTCGACCGAAAACCACAGGACAGTTCCCTTTCGGTGCTCCAATTTAGGATCTCCCGGCCTAGGATGGTCTAGTACCTGGATTATCCAGTCCTCCATGGCATTCTTGTAATCCCAGAGGGTCTACGCGTGGGCCATCACAATCGAGTTCTGCCTTATGGAAGGTGTTGTTGATCTCCTTCTGGGCGGCGAAGTGGACGCTCCAGCCACCTCCGTCACACCAGCCACAGCAGCAGCACCAGCCGCCTCACGATGCACAGCAATCTCAGCAGCCGGTAAGGAGAATAAGGGCACTGAAGCTGGGTTTCTCTTGAGTTCAGAGTGTGACACCCTGATGTTCTGCCTTATGGAAGGTGTTGTTGATCTCCTTCTGGGCGGCGAAGTGGATGCTCCAGCCACCTCCGCCACACCAGCCACAGCAGCAGCACCAGCCGCCTCACGATGCACAGCAATCTCAGCAGCCGGTAAGGAGAATAAGAGCACTGAAGCTGGGTTTCTCTTGAGTTCAGAGTGTGACACCCTGATGTCTAGAGCGGGTGGTGGTTCGGGGAACTCATTCCCAATGACCATCTGGTTCCAGTTTGGACGCAGCTCCTTGGCCATGCTTGCTACTACTGATCAGTGTTCAGCACTGGTCTAAACTGGTTCAGAGGACGGTGGAGTACTGAGGGAGGAGTCTTCACTCCCTATACGTGCAAATAGTTAGATCGCGGTGGGCCGGGCTGTTTTTCTCCAGTTCTGAGGGGGGCATATCTTCACTTTCCCGCTCTTGTGGGGGCATATCGTCATTTTCCAGCTTCACGACAAATGCGTACGTTTCGTACGCAGCGTACGTATCGTACGTATCATTAGTGTTCAAAGTTTTACGAAAATTTACAAATAATACAAAGCGAATGCAAAAAAATCTGGATTCGCTTTGGAATAGAAAATTTGTAAGATTCGATACGAATCTACGAAGGGGCGAATAGATTCGCTCATCTCTAGATGTAAGTATTCAGACTCTTTGCTATGACTCTTGGAATGTTTTTTACAACAAAAACCAAGCCATGAGGAGGAAAGAGCTTCATGTAGAGTTCAAAGATAGGATTGTATGAAAGCACAGATCTCGAGAAAGGTACAAAAAAATTCTACAGAACTAAAGTTCCCAAGAACACAGTGCCCTGCATAATTCTTAAATTGAGGAAGTTTGGAACAAACTGGACTCTTCCTAGATCTTGCCACCACACCAAACTGGGGGAGAAGGACTTGGTAAAAACGGTGAGCAAGAACCCAATGGTAAGTCTGACTGAGCTCCAAAGATCCTGTATGCAGATGGGATAAACTTTCAGAAGGTCTACCATTACTGCAGCACTCCACCGTTATATCCACAGTAAAGGATACATAAAAGTTTGCAAAAAATCATCTGAAGGGTTCTCAAATTGTGAGAAATAAGTTTCTCCAGTCTGATTAAACAAAGATTGAACTTTTTAGATTTTGGCATTGCACAGTTACCACCCCCACAGTGAAGTATGGTGGTAGCAGCATCATGCTGTGGGCATGTTTTTCAGCTGCTGAGACAGGGAGACTGTTCAGGGTTGAGGGGAAGCTGAATGAAGTCAGGTACAGAGATATTCTTAATGAAAACTTAATCCAGAGTGCTCTGGATCTAAGACTGGGCTGAAGGTTCACCTTCCAACAAGACAATGACTCTAATCACACAGTCAGGACAACACAGGAGTGGCATAGGTACACCTCTGTGATTGTCCCTGAGTGGCCCGGCCAGAACCCTGTCTTGAACCCAATCAAACATCTTTGGAGAGATGTTGGCTGTCCATCTATAGTCCCACTTATACCTGACAGAACTTGAAAGCATCTGCAGAAAAGAATGTCAGAAAATTCCCAAGTCTAGGTGTGCAAATTAGTGGCTGTAATTGCTGCCAAAGGTGTTTCAACTAGTAGTGATTAAAGGTTTTAATTACATAAATGCAAGATTTGGATCTTCTTTTTCAATAAATTAGCAAAGATTTTGAACATTTTCTGTCTAGGGTATACATGACTTATTTGACTTAAGAGCAGATTTAAGTTGTACAAAAAATGGAGTACATGGTCTGTTCCACATTTATTATGCATTTTTCAGTTTTTTTTACATTTTTAAAGTTTTTTTGATCAGTTTTAAGAAAGTGTTAAAGCAACCGAAACAATAGTATATCTGTATATCTATGCCAGCTATGAGGTAAAGAAAAGGAATATATCTACCATGCTAGGCATGGTAAGCAATATACATTATGCCTATTTGAATTTAGTGCAATTTGTGACATTTCTGCTTATACCTAAATATATACAGCTTACAAAACAGCATAAGTCTCCCCTCTTTGAGTGTGAAGTATAAAAATTCATGTAGTAATATTAACAGAATACCCAGTACTTTTTACATTTTATAATATATCATTACGGTCGTTATTTTCTCAATGATAGGCTTGTGCTTTACAGACAAAAGGGAAAAATTTACAGCTTATTCGTGGAGAACATCTACTGTACATGTGGAATTATTCCATTTACAGGCTTTTACATATTGGTCGCTTCTCATACTGAGCTGTGCATTGCTACTCTAAAATGATCAGTGTTCAGATTTTTAAGACAGAAATGTATTATAGATGCATTACTCTTCCATATTTCAGATGTGTGACCTGGCCCGGCTGCAGGTTTAACTGACCCAAACTCACAGTATCATACATTTCTATGATGCTGTGAATTTGGGTCCATAAATTCCAGGTTGGGCCTGTCTATTTGAAATATTGGCACATAATGTGTCCTTTGTGCACTCGTGTAAACCCGGCCTTAAAGGTGCAGAAGCTGAAGTGTGTTTGAAGGGTGGAGTAAATATTATCCCTTTCTCTGCCACTGTAGTGAACTTCCTGTAAATGAAAAAAAAATTGTTTTCTTACCATTGTTACATACAGTACAGACCAAAAGTTTGGACCCACCTTCTCATTCAAAGAGTTTTCTGTAATTTCATGACTATGAAAATTGTAGATTCACACAGAAGGCATCAAAACTATGAATTAACACATGTGGAATTATATTCTTAACAAAAAAGTGTAAGACAACTGTAAATATATCTTATAATCTAGGTTCTTCAAAGTAGCCACCTTTTGCTTTGATTACTGCTTTGCACACTCTTGGCATTCTCTTGATGAGCTTCAAGAGGTAGTCACCTGAAATGGTTTTCACTTCACAGGTGTGCCCTGTCAAGTTTAATAAGTGGGATTTCTTGCCTAATAAATGGGGTTGGGACCATAAGTTGTGCTGGGCAAAAGTCAGGTGGATACACAGCTGATAGTCCTACTGAATAGACTGTTAGAATTTGTATTATGGCAAGAAAAAAGCAGCTAAGTAAAGAAAAACGAGTGGCCATCATTACTTTAAGAAATGAAGGTCAGTCAGTCCGAAGATCAGTGACTGACAGCTATCTGTATACACACTTACACAGAGCATGTTATCAATCACTGATAACACTTCCCCTGTGTACAGCTATCAGTGACTGACAGCCATCTATGTATACACACTTACACAGAGAATGCTATCAATCACTAATAACACCTCCCCAGTGTACAACTATCAGTGACTGACAGCTATCTATGTATACACACTTACACAGAGAATGCTATCAATCACTGATAACACCTCCCCTGTGTACAACTATCAGTGACTGACAGCTATCTATGTATACACACTTACACAGAGAATGCTATCAATCACTGCTAACACCTCTCCGGTGTACAGCTATCAGTGACTGACAGCTATCTGTATACACACTTACACAGAGAATGCTATCACTGATAACACTTCCCCATGTACAGCTATCAGTGACTGACAGCTATATATGTATACACACTTACACAGAGAATGTGATCAATCACCGATAAAGCCTCCCTGTGTATAACTATCAGTGACTAACAGCTATCTATGTATACATACTTATACATAGAGAATGCTACCACTGATAACACCTCCCCTATGTATACACAGAGAATGCTATCACTGATAACACTTCCCCTGCAGGGCCAGCAAACTGGGCAATCCCCTACTTTTGAACAGTGGGGACTCCAGAGTGGGGAATTGCCAGGCTTAGGAGTTCCTGCTATGACTCCATATATAGATGTGTCCATATATGGAATCAGTGTTATGAACATGAAAGGGATATTTCCAAGCATATTTACTATGCTTGGCGACAACCTGGACACCCTGTGTATATAATCTAATTAAGACTCTACTTTTGAAATGTTTCTGTGGGGATTCAAACTCACAACCATCTACATTAAAGACAAGAACCTTAACCACTGGGCAATAGAGCTCAATGCTAAGTCATTTCTGAAAAACCTCACAGAAGTTTCTCTTGTATAATACATACAGTATATTAAATACACAGGGTGTCTCCAACAGTGAAGAGTTTTATTGTATTGAGAAAAAAAATGCGAAAAAACGTAAAATATGATTAAATAACACCCGTATTAACCCCCACCAACCTTTTTAACTTGTGTAACCAGTATTTTTTGTTGGGAAAGGTGGCAACCCTAACAACATCCCCGCTCAGGACGTATATAGGCCGCTCATTGCAGCAAGCTAAGCCTCATCACGACTCACTTACTAAAAAATTATTTTTTTCTTTTCATCGCGATATTCTGACCCTTATAACTTTTTATAGTTATGTCTAAGGAGATATGTGGGGGATCATTTTTGTGAGATGATCTGTCGTTTTAGACAATACTATTTTGGGGTGTGTATGACTTGATCACTTTTTATTCAATTTTCTTGGGAGATAAAGTGATGAAACAAATCTGCCTTTTTTTAAAAAAAAATTCTGTTATGCCATTCACCATATGGGCTAACGTTTTAAAATATTTTAATAGTATGGGCATTTTCGCATGTAACGATGCCCATAATGCTATTTTTTTTGTTTCTTTTTTATTTTGGGGAATGGGGGTGATTTTAATTTTTATTTATTTATTTTTTTACTCTTTGTTAAGTCCCCCAAGTGGACGACAACTTACAATCATCAGATGTAAATTGCTTCATTAGTCTGTTTAGAAATCACTATATCACAGTTCAGTGCTGCCATCTAGTGGCCTGAACTGGTATATACTAACAATGAGCCTGAAAGCCTATTACAGGCTGTGGCTTATTTATAGAACAAGGTGTTTTCTCCACTGGAGGAAAGTGTGCCCGAAGAAGAATCCCACGCTTCCGGTTTTTAACACTCTCAGATACCATGAATAAGCGGAACTCATTGCTGTGAGGGGAGGGGGCATGCAGCGTATTCTGAGGGTATCCCAGACACTAATAGTATAAACACAATGCTCGCCCAAAATAATTGTGCTAAGCTGACATTGTACCAGGGTGCCCACCACAGTAATAGTGCTCCCCAAAATCCCATCTATAGAAATAATTCTCTACCAGAGCACACTTAGTAGTAATAATGCCCCCATAGTGCCAATACTAGTAATCATGTTCCCCATAGCCCTGCAGTATTAGTAAAGCTAACCATAATGCCTCCTAGTAATAATATTTCTTCTTATAATGTGACAGTAGAATGTACTAAAATGCCCCCTTAAAATGTATGCCAATGCAAAAAATTCCCCCTAATTATGTGAACTTGGATAAAAATGCCTCCGTTTTGTGTGCCAGTACAAAAAAATACCCCTCTTAGTGCCCTCAGTTGAGCTTATGTGCCCATATTGCCCCGATAATGTATGCCAGTATAAAATGCTCCAACATAGTGCCCCCTGTAAATGAATCAATAGTGCTCATCTTTCCCCTTCCCCATAGTACCCCTTATAATGTGTCGCAGTATAAAATGCCCCTATATAGTGCCCCCAGTAGATGCCCATAGTGTCCCCCATAATGTGGCAGTATAAAATACTCCTTCTTAGTGCCCCCAGCAGATGTCCCTTTAGTGCTCCTCTCCCCCTTCCCCATAGTGTCCCCCATAATGTTGCAGTATAAAATACCCTTTCTTAGTGCCCCCTGCAGATATCCCTATAGTGCTTCTGTCCCCCTTTCCTATGGAGCCCCATAATGTGCCAGTATAAAATACTCCTTCTTAGTGCCCCCAGCAGATGTCCCTATAGTGCTCCTCTCCCCTTCCCCATAGTGTCCCCCATAATGTGGCAGTATAAAATACCCTTTCTTAGTGCCCCCTGCAGATACCCCTATAGTGCTCCTGTCCCCTTTCCCCATAGTGCCCCCATAATGTGCCAATAAAAATGCCCTAGTGCCTGAAGCCTATCAGAGGAACGGAGAAGGGAGATGCCTCTCTCGTATCTCGTCGCAGCATGCATCTGTTCTGGGGACAGTGACACAGATGAATATAGAGATGAGCGCTTCCACAATGTGCTCATCTCCTACTGCCCTGCTGCCACCACTGCCCCAACTAGGAAGAGGAAGAGGTAAAATATACATATATAAAAAATGTAGGTATAACAACAAAGTGAAATATTCCTCTCAAAACAACATGGACCATTAAAAATAGAATTTTCTCCAGGACCCTGAGGTGCAGCAGCTGGAAAATAAAGGTTAATGAGGACCTGTTAGCTCTCTTGACATGTCTGTTTTAGCAAATATTTGTATTTTAGGTAATTCATGCATCATCCTTTCTTATTTGTTGTACTATTCCTCTGTTATTCTTTCTAGAAAGTGCAAATACATAAACGACTGGGTCTTTCCTACACAGTGTGACACAGTCCAATCAATGCTGCCAGTCTCCAACTTCAACAAGGGAAAAGGTAACATCCAGTTATCAATTTATTCATACACATTTTAATAGAAATATTTGGGCAGCACGGTGGCTCAGTGGTTAGCACTGGTGCCTTGCAGTGCTGGGGTCCTGGGTTTAAATCTGACCAAGGACAACATCTGCATGGAGTTTGTATGTTCTGTTGTGAGCTCCATTGCGGACAGTTGGATGATAATGTCTATAAAATGCTGTGGAATATGTCAGGAATGGTATAATGCTGTTTTCTAAGAAAAGGTGCTACCAAATTGTAATGTCATGGGGAATACAAATGCTTAGTCTGATTCACATTTCTGTTTCGAGATCTGACAGATCAAGCACAAATGCCGGCTGCTGGACAAAAAAACAAAAAAAAAGTTACATGAAACAGTTTTTGTCGGCCAAAACCTGGCATGGGGATCCGGTGGTGAAGTAGCCTGCAGAATCTCCGAACAGAGCTGTGAAAGAAACCACACTTATGGCTTGTTCACATGGCTGTTGGCCGGCCGTGCCCGTGCTGTGGTCCTCAATGCACAGGCACCGACAGTAGGTCTTCTGCATGCGGATCGCGGACCCATTCACTTCAATGGCCTCCGCAATTCACATATGACTGTCCACACCATAAAAAAAATAAAAAATAGAACAAGTTGTCGGTGCTGAGGCACGGACAGAAACACCACGGAAGCACTCTGTGGGGTTCCGATCTGTTCCTGTGTTCCGCACCGCATCTCTGGGAGTGTGGACCCATTCAAGAGATCCATGATGCGGGGTGCACATGGCCAGTGCCGGTGTATTGCGGACCCGCCGTATGCAGGACGCAATATGGCAATGGCTGCATGCATGAGGCCTTAAATAGACTTATCTTGAGAGTGAACAGGTGGGGATGTCTCACAAAGACAACACTTTGCTGATAGAGGAAGGTCTGGCTTCTCTAAAACTGGCCATACACAATAATCTTTTTGGTGAACCTATGACAGACCATTATTGTCTGAAAATAAATTGGACATATTTCATATTTTTGTCCAATAGTTAAAGGCCTGTTATACGAGTAGATTGAGGTAGATTGAGCAATGAACAAGTCGTTATTCAAGTCATTAATGTTTGACTGACAGTGACAACCCATTAGATATGCAGGGAGTCATGTAAGGGAGAGCTTTGGTTGGCTACAGGGCAAGGGTTCATTCACACGACCGTATCTCTTTTTGCAGACAGCCGCGTGCCTTCCGCATTTTGAGGAACAAAACATGCTTCATCAAGAATAGGATATGTTCTATCTTTTTTTAGAACATACAGTGTGCTGTCCGCATCTTTTGTGGCCCCATTGAAATGAATGGGTCCCCGTCCGATCCACAAAATTGCAGAACTGATGCGGACAGAAATATATGGTCTTGTGAATGGGCCCTAAATGACAGACATAAATTGCTGACATCCTCGGCAGAACGGGGACTACTCTTACATAGTAGCGCTCACTTTTGGGTCATAGAAAGCTTATAGGGCACATGGATGGGGTTATTGTTGTGAGCGTATCATTTAGCACACACTTTCTCTGCAACAGCTGCATTTCTTACTTCTTACGCTCCATGCACACGAACGGATTTCGCAAAATACAGATAGCGTCTGTGTTGCATCTGCATTTTTTGTGGACTCATTGACTTCAACGGGTCCATTGTCCACATTTTGAGGCCAAGTATAGAACATATTCTGTCTTTTTGTTTAACGGACATACAGGTACAAATAGCCCGCGGAATGAAACTGTATTTTCCGAATCTGTGATTTGTGGCCCGCATGGGCGTGTGTATGAGCTTTATGGAAAAACTGTGTTTTTGCTAGGGTAATATCATCCCTTTGTCAGGGGCTCTATACTGTGGCTTATAAGAGGGGTCCTGAGCAGGGAACCACCTTTGTAATGTCCATATGCTCTAATAGGGTATATGGGAAGGCATTAGAACCCCTTTTACGGAATAATTACATATTATAGCTTTCTTATACCACTTTATTAATAAGAGTTGACTACAAAAACTGCTACATCTATGATATTGCTGCTTAAACTACTACAACTATACGGTATGTATTGTGTATTTGTTTGTGCTTTTGTATACTGGCCAATTACCTTTACAAATGCTATGAACTGCTAATAGTAATTAGCATAAAATGTAAAGGAAGTGATGAGTAAGTGGATTCTATACATATGAAAGTGAATAGTATCAATGGGATGTATCAATCAAGGGGTTGTCCAAGATTAGAAAATCATGAGTGCTTTCTTCCAAAAATAGAATCACCCCCGTCCATGGTTTGCATAAGGTTTTGCAACTCAGTTCCATTGGAATCATACAATCTACAATACAATCTGTGGACAGTGGCGGTGCTGATTTTAGAAAAAAGCAGTCAGGTTTTTTTTAATCTTAAAGAACCTCTGTAGGAATGAGTATGATGGGATACAAAAGATATATCACTTTTTTAAATTCTCTTTTCAGGTTTTACATTTTTGTTTTAGTAGGGTTGAGCGAATCGGTTCGGATACAGCAATTCTTTTAAAGACTATGTTAAGAATATTGACTCTGTCCTACTGTAAAATATATTGCCTCCACAGAGGTCTTTCCGAAGTTTCAGGAAATATCGCGAGACTTACTTCTTCTCGTCTCTATCACGTGTCAGTTCTTTTATTCGAATAAATTACTGTATCAAAATAAGAAGCTGAACTCAGATTTGTTAATGAGTCAGGAAGCTGAGTTCAGCTTCGTATTTTGATACAGTAATGTATGAGACTAAGTCAGGGGCGTAGCTAAAGGCTCATGGGCCCTGGTGCAAGAGTTCAGCTTGGGCCCCCCCCCAGCGCTGGTGCACCTAGCTTTTCTGCAGGCCAAGTCAAAAACTGACCCCCCCCCATGCCAAATTCTCACGCTAACCTTTTTCCTCCTAACATTACGTGTATCACTACAGAACATACAGGGTAAGGCTACATTCACACCACAGTTGTTTTTGCGGCCTCCGATCTGCAGATTTTGCGGCTCAGATGCGGACCCATTCACTTAAATGAACACTGTGTGCTGTCCGCATCTGTATGTCCATTCCTATTTTTGTCCGTTTTGCGGACAAGGATAGGCATTGTTACAGTGGATCTGCAAAAAAAATGGATGCCATACGGAACATCATCCTTTTTTTGCGGATCCGCAATTTGCAGACTGCAAAACACAACATTCGTGTGAATGTAGCCTAATACAGCCCCCATACCTCGTACATCCAGTATAATACAGCCCCATACCTCTTACATCCAGTAAGATACAGCGCCCCATACCTCTTACATCCAGTGTAATACAGCGCCTCATACCTCTTACATCCAGTATAATACAGCGCCCCATACCTCTTACATCCAGTGTAATACAGCCCCAACCTCTAATCCAGTATAATACAGCGCCCCATACCTCTTACATCCAGTATAATACAGCGCCTCTTACCTCTTATATCCAGTATAATACAGCGCCCCATACCTCTTACATCCAGTATAATACAGCGCCCCATACCTCTTACATCCAGTATAATACAGCACCCCATACCTCTTACATCCAGTGTAATACAGCGCCCCATACCTCGTACATCCAGTGACGTCTCCTCTGATGTAGATCTTCTCTTTCCTCATCTTCTCCTTTCAGACCAGATGTCATTTTTCAGCCATTTCTCATCTCTGCAGTTAGACAGAAAAAAATCTTAGTTTACTACTTTTCCATCATCCTCCCGTCTTCTGGACAAATCATCCTACCACCCCCAGTACTGTGCCACTAGTACCACACAAATAGTGCCTTGCAAAAAATTATTGGCACACAGTGTCCTAAAATAACTGCGCCCAGCAAATAGTGTCCCGTAATAGTATAAACATAACTTGCCCCAGAAATAACTGCGCCCCCAGTGCCAGTAAAAATGCCCCCAGTGCTCCCGTGCCATTAAGAAATGCCCCCAAGTGCCAGTAACAAATGCCCCCAGTGCCAGTAAAAATGCCCCCAAGTGCCATTGAGAAATGCCCCCAGTGCCCCCATGTGCCAGCAACAAGTGCCCCTATGTACCAGTAACAAATGCCCCCATGTGCCAGTAACAAGTGCCCTCATGTGCCAGTAACAAATGCCCCCAGTGCCCCCATGTGCCAGTAAAAATGGCCCCAGTGCCTGTAATAATGCCCCCAGTGCCCCCAAAAATGCCCCAGTGCCCCCTTTTGCCGGTAAAAATGCCCCCCAGTGCCAGTAAAAATTCCCCCAGTGCCAGTAAAATTGCCCCCAGTGCCAGTAAAATTGCCCCAGTGCCCCTATTTGCCGGTAAAAATGCCCCCAGTGCCCCCCATGTGCCAGAAAATCCCCCATGCCCCATAGAGCTCCGGTCCAAGACTACAACAATAAAAAAAAAATAAACACTTATACTTACCTCCGTGGAGCTGGCAGCAATGCGATGCAGGCCTCTTCCCGGCCTGTGTCCCGCGCTGTACTGTTCAGGCGGCGCGATGACGTCATCGCGCCGCCTGAGCCGGCCTCTGATAGGCTGCGGCCCTGCAAGTGGCAAGGGGGGCCCTCGGGGCCCCCCTGGCTTAGGTGCCCGGTCGCAACTGCGACCGCTGCGACCCCTATAGCTACGCCACTGGACTAAGTTAGTCTCACGATATTTGCTGAAACTTCGGAAAGATCAGAGACAAAACATTTTATAGTAGGATGGAGCCGATATTCTTAACAAAGTTTTTTAAATAATTGGGTTCGGATACAGCAATCTGAACCCGATTCGTTCAACCCTAATTTTTAGTGTAAGATTTTGAAAACATTTAAAAGTGTTGTGGCAAGTTTTGAAGTTATTCCCTATCCACAGGATAAGAGATATCTAAATTATCGGGAAAGGGGGTTTTGACTGCTGGGACCCCCACTGATGCTGAAGATGATGGAGTGGTTAGGTGAGTATGTATCCTGCCGCTCCATTTATCTTATATTGGACTGCTGGAAATAGCCGAGTACAGCACTGGTCTAATTCCGGCAGTCCCATAGAGAATGGATGGATCGGAAGGGTGCATAATAGACCTGTAATACTCCATCAGATTGGAGGAACAGGACCCCCATTCTTGGGATCGTTGGGGGTCCCAGCGGTTAGACCACCACCGATTAGTTAGTTAGCTTCTATCCTTTAAAACTTGGCACAACCCTTTTAAACACCATAGACATATATACCTTTATTCCACTGACTATGTTATGAACTGATGCACTGAGTTCTTCTACTTGTCGCAGTGTGTGATGTGCAATGATGTGTACTTTCTGCAGGTTGCTTATTCAATTCACTGGGAAACAGGTTATACGGTGACTGTGAAAACATGAATGATCTGTGCATAGTTTTTGTAAACAGTTGGCTGACATTTTCATAGAAAGCTCTCACTCCTATTATTATTACTGTGCAGAAATTACCTATCAGTAATTCCTCAAGATTCATGTCTAAAGCTGTTGTCACACTACACAATTCACTATTAAATAGCTGCCCATAGGGAAAGCATTGGGTAGCTCCCATATCACTACAGCCAAGTGAGTAGCCGGAGCAAATTAATCGCTAGAGGGTACACAGCCATTTTATTGGCAAGAAATTTTCATGTTCCTCTGTGGAGAAAAAAGTAGCTTGGAAATCGCTCTAAAATCCCGGCATGTAGTGATTTACAAAAATTGCCAGCTACTCACTTGCATTTCACAGTGATTTTCTCTCTAGTGATTAAACGGTTGTCCAGCCCTTACTATGACCAATTCTGAGGCTGATCGGTGGGAAATTCCTTCTACTACAAAGTTGATGGAGCTGTGTAGTTCCAACTCCAATGATGGTATATCTTGAGGATACTCTATCACCTAGTAAAGGTTGGGCAAACCCTTTAAATCATTAAGGACATTTCTGTCTGATCTGAGGTTTGATCAAGACTGAGGGTCCAATTAGGGGGTCTGATCAGAGGTCTGATGAGGACTGGAATTATGATGAAGACTGGAGGTCTGATCTGAGGTCTGGTGAGGACTGGGCATCAGATTTGGGGGTTTGATAAAGTTTGGGGGTTGTATTTGGGGGTCTGATCAGAGGTCGGGTGAGGATAAGGGGTCTGATTTGAGGTCTGAGGAAGATTGGGGTCTGATCTGAGATCTAGTGAAAAATATTTTTTGGGGGTCTGATTTGGGGATCTGATCTGAGATCTGATGAGGATTAGGGGTCTGATCTGAGGTCTGATGAAGCTTGAGGGTCTGATTTGGGGGTCTGATTGGAGGTCTAATAAAGATTGAGGTTGTGAATTGAAGTCTAAGGAAGACTGGGGTCTGATCTGAGATATGATGAAAAATATATATATATTTTTATTTTCCCCATCAAAAAGCTAGGTTTGTCTTATGGTCAGGTGTGTCTTATAGAGTGAAAAATACTGTAACTAGAGAATATTGCTTTTCCATTACTCAATGTCACATAGCAGAAATACCAATGACTTACAAGTTAAAACTGATAAGAGTTTGCAAATTATTATATGTATTTTAACATAGAAGAATGTTGAATATTTTATCATCCTACCTATCAGATTGAACATAGTACTATGCAGATAGTTACAACTAACTAGACTTATCATTATTGATCAAGCAGAGTTTGCGGATATTGGCTGAATTGT
>ONZH01027966.1:0-31222 GCA_900303285.1 Rhinella marina
CCTCCTCCTCCTGCAACTGCCACCGTGAAGCAGACAAAAAGTGTGGTCCTGACTGGGTAGCTCCCGTTTGCGTTCTCCTCCTACCCCCGTCTCCTCTGCGTGCCAATTGCGTTTTCTCCCTTATTGCGATGAGTGACGATTCTTTAAAGGACGCCTAGGAGCGGAATGTTACGCTCACTATAAATAGGCGTCCTCGCTTGCTTGAACCTTTCTTTGCGTGTGACTCCTCAAGATACGCAGTACATCGGCATATGTCTGCCATCCATGGCCACTCGTGGTTTGGCAAACTGAGGGAGCTGAGTTGGAGGCACGCGTGGATTCATTAATCTGGTACTCCATCAATGCTCTCTGCCTGCTCACACACCCTGGCCAACATGGAATAGGTGGAATTCCAGCGAGTGGGCAGGTCGCCAACAACAAGCCGATGTTCAGGCAAAATGGAGGCGTTGCTGGAGTTTTTTTTAAGCTAGCAGCAGCTACAGTTGACTTCCGAAAGTGAGCGCACAAGCGCCGCACTTTCACCAGTAGCTCTGCCAGGTTGGGGTAAGTCTTCAGAAATTTTTGGGACTACCAGATTAAAAACGTGGGCCAGGCATGGTACGTGATTGAGTTCGGCAAGCTCCAGAGCCGCCACCAGGTTACGGCCGTTATCGCACACGACCATGCCTGGTCCTAGCTGCAGCGGCGACAGCCACATCTCCGTCTGCTGCAATATGGCGTCCCTCACCTCTGGGCGCTGTGCTTCCTGTCGCCCAAGCTGATGAGCTTTAGCACCGCCTGCTGACGTCTCCCCGCGCCAGTGCTGCAACGCTTCCAGCTAGCGGCTGAGGGAGATGTTAAGGCACAGGAGGAGGAGAGGAGGAGGAGGAGGAGGAGGGGGGTTTATCAGAACCCATGCTGGCAATCTTGGGCGGGGGTGGTAGGTAGGCCGTCTCTGTTTGCGACCCCGTCCCCGCCTCCACTACATTCACCCAGTGTGCCGTCAGAGAAATGTATCGTCCCTGGCCGCAAGCGCTTGTCCATGAGTCGGTGGTCAAGTGGACCTTTGCGCTGACTGCGTACCTCAGGGCCCGCCTGATGTTACGCGACACGTGCTGGTGCAGGGCGGGGACGGCACTCCGGGAAAAGTAGTGGCGGCTAGGGACGGAATAGCGAGGTGCGGCAGCCGCCATCAGGTCGCGGAAGGCCTGCGTCTCCACAAGCCTAAACGGCAACATCTCCAGGGCCAGCAGTTTGGAGATGTGGCAGTTTAAGGCTTGGGCTTGGGGGTGACTCGAGGCGTACTTCCGCCTGCGGTCGAACGCCTGCGAGATGGACAGTTGTTGGGACGAGGAGTGTGAAGGTGCAGGCGAAGAGGCGGGGGAAGGGGCGGGGGAAGGGGAGGCTGAAGGAGAAGGCCCCAAAGTAGCAGAGGCAGAGGCAGAGGCAGATGTGGAGGTGTCCTGGCTGGAGGTCTGGACCGCAGTGGCAGCACACAACAAAGGGGAAGAGGCAGTGGCAGCAAGACCGGGCGCAGTTTGTATTGCGTTTGCTCTCTCCCACTCAGCCCAGTGCTTGAATTCCAAGTGACGCCGCATGCCTGAGGTGGTCAGATTGCTCTTCTCAGAGCCCCTACTCAGTTTTGAGTGGGCAGAGTGTGCAAACCGCGCTCAGTTTGTCATCCGCACAAACATTAAAATATCTCCACACCACAGAAGTACGAGGCCTCGATGGGGGAGCTTCGCGCGACTGGCCGCTGGCGGGAACAGCTTCGGCCCTGCTGGCTGTGGCCTCACTTTCTCTGTCTGAACTGTCCTCTGCCTGTGGCCATCCCTCTGCCTGTGGCCATCCCTCTGCCTGTGGCCATCCTCTGCCTGTGGACATCCCTCTGCCTGTGGACATCCCTCTGCCTGTGGACATCCCTCTGCCTGTGGACATCCCTCTGCCTGTGGACATCCCTCTGCCTCTTGCTGCCTTTTTCGGTGCTGCGCAGACCACCACCTCTCCACTGCTTTCCTCGCTGGACATCACCCCTGGCCAAGTGGGGTCGGTCATTTCGTCATCCACCAGCTCCTCTTCCACTTCCTCACTCTGCTCCTCCTCCTGCCCACTGGACATTCCAACAGCCTCCCTTGATGGCAACTGCGTCTCATCATCATCATCGCTCATGATAACAGATGCTGGCTCAGGGTCCACATCAGCAGGAGATGGCGAAAACTCCAGTGTTTGGGCATCACTACAAACAATTCCTCTGCTAGCTCCTGGGATTCTTCCGGCACATCTGAAAAAGGACCCGAAAAGAGCTCCTGGGAGGGGTCAAGGGTGGGATGACTCTGTTTGGCCAGGTGTGGAGGAAGGAGGGTCAGAGTGAGACTGTGTGGATGACTGGCTGGTGGACAACTGTGTGGAAGCGCTATCGGCTATCCATTGCACCACCTGTTCAACCTGCTCAGGCCTCAACAGCGGTGTAACCCGCCCCCTGCTTAACTGTCCCATAAAGGCAGGGATTCTGGATGAGCGGGATCCTGGCTGATCCTCACCAGCACACATTGTATCCCCACTGGCTTCAACAAGGCCCCCAACAGCATTTCCGCGCCCCGTCCTCGTCCACGTCCACGTCCTATTCCGCTAGCCCCCCTCCGCATTTTATTTTTTTTTTTGTTGCAAATACAATATTTGGGTATATAATTAGGTATGTGAAATAATTTAGCAAGAGAACGCACAGTACAGTGGCCTATTAAAAGGCCTAGATATTGTATATTTCAAAGTACAACAGCCCGTGTAGTAACTGAACAGACGGTGGGTATTTACACCAGGTATGTGAGATAATTTAACAAGAGAACGCACAGTACAGTGGCCTAATTAAATGGCCTAGATATTGTATATTTCAAAGTACACAGCCGTGTAGTAACTGAAACAGACGGGTGGGTATTTACACCAGGTATGTGAGATAATTTAACAAGAAAACGCACAGTACAGTGGCCTATTAAATGGCCTAGATATTGTATATTTCAAAGTACACAGCCGTGTAGTAACAGAACAGACGGTGGGTATTTACACCAGGTATGTGAGATAATTTAACAAGAGAACGCACAGTACAGTGGCCTATTAAAATGCCTAGATATTGTATATTTCAAAGTACACAGCCGTGTAGTAACTGAACAGTCGGTGGGGATTTACACCAGGTATGTGAGATAATTTAGCAAGAGAACGCACAGTACAGTGGCCTATTAAAATGCCTAGATATTGTATATTTCAAAGTACACAGCCGTGTAGTAACAGAACAGACGGTGGGTATTTACACCAGGTATGTGAGATAATTTAGCAAGAGAACGCACAGTACAGTGGCCTATAAAATGCCTAGATATTGTATATTTCAAAGTACACAGCCGTGTAGTAACTGAACAGACGGTGGGTATTTACACCAGGTATGTGAGATAATTTAACAAGAGAACGCACAGTACAGTGGCCTATTAAAATGCCTAGATATTGTATATTTCAAAGTACACAGCCGTGTAGTAACAGAACAGACGGTGGGTATTTACACCAGGTATGTGAGATAATTTAGCAAGAGAACGCACAGTACAGTGGCCTATTAAAATGCCTAGATATTGTATATTTCAAAGTACACAGCCGTGTAGTAACTGAACAGACGGTGGGTATTTACACCAGGTATGTGAGATAATTTAACAAGAAAACGCACAGTACAGTGGCCTATTAAATGGCCTAGATATTGTATATTTCAAAGTACACAGCCGTGTAGTAACTGAACAGACGGTGGGTATTTACACCAGGTATGTGAGATAATTTAACAAGAAAACGCACAGTACAGTGGCCTATTAAATGGCCTAGATATTGTATATTTCAAAGTACACAGCCGTGTAGTAACAGAACAGACGGTGGGTATTTACACCAGGTATGTGAGATAATTTAACAAGAGAACGCACAGTACAGTGGCCTATTAAAATGCCTAGATATTGTATATTTCAAAGTACACAGCCGTGTAGTAACTGAACAGACGGTGGGTATTTACACCAGGTATGTGAGATAATTTAACAAGAGAACGCACAGTACAGTGGCCTATTAAAATGCCTAGATATTGTATATTTCAAAGTACACAGCCGTGTAGTAACTGAACAGACGGTGGGTATTTACACCAGGTATGTGAGATAATTTAGCAAGAGAACGCACAGTACAGTGGCCTATTAAAATGCCTAGATATTGTATATTTCAAAGTACACAGCCGTGTAGTAACAGAACAGACGGTGGGTATTTACACCAGGTATGTGAGATAATTTAGCAAGAGAACGCACAGTACAGTGGCCTATTAAAATGCCTAGATATTGTATATTTCAAAGTACACAGCCGTGTAGTAACTGAACAGACGGTGGGTATTTACACCAGGTATGTGAGATAATTTAACAAGAAAACGCACAGTACAGTGGCCTATTAAATGGCCTAGATATTGTATATTTCAAAGTACACAGCCGTGTAGTAACTGAACAGACGGTGGGTATTTACACCAGGTATGTGAGATAATTTAACAAGAAAACGCACAGTACAGTGGCCTATTAAATGGCCTAGATATTGTATATTTCAAAGTACACAGCCGTGTAGTAACAGAACAGACGGTTGGTATTTACACCAGGTATGTGAGATAATTTAACAAGAGAACGCACAGTACAGTGGCCTATTAAAATGCCTAGATATTGTATATTTCAAAGTACACAGCCGTGTAGTAACTGAACAGACGGTGGGTATTTACACCAGGTATGTGAGATAATTTAACAAGAGAACGCACAGTACAGTGGCCTATTAAATGGCCTAGATATTGTATATTTCAAAGTACACAGCTGTGTAGTAACAGAACAGACGGTGGGTATTTACACCAGGTATGTGAGATAATTTAACAAGAGAACGCACAGTACAGTGGCCTATTAAAAGGCCTAGATATTGTATATTTCAAAGTACAAAGCCGTGTAGTAACTGAACAGACGGTGGGTATTTACACCAGGTATGTGAGATAATTTAGCAAGAGAACGCACAGTACAGTGGCCAATTAAATGGCCTAGATATTGTATATTTCAAGGTACACAGCCGTGTACTAACTGAACAGACGGTGGGTATTTACACCTGGTATACAAAAAGGGTATTGCAGGCACACAGAACCCAGAACACTAGAGCCAAATAAACTGTATTTAAAAAAATAAAATAAAATTCACAGCCGTATACTGCCAGATCAGATGGTGCATATACACACTAGTTATATAACAGGGTTTTTCAGCCTAAAAGAACGCTGAACAGTAGTGCCAAATATAGTTTGGTATGTAGCAGAGCACCTAATACACCACTAATGCCTCTCTCTGTCCCTACTCCAGCAGCTATCCCTGAATACAGCAGCCGTTCTCTGTAAAGTCTATATTGTAGTAAAGCTATCACTGAAGTCCACTGTAGTAGCCCTGATAAGGGCTTTTAATCACGCTCCTGCCTGTCCAACAGCTAAAATCTGTCTCTCCCTTCTCCAGCCTCTGTCCCTGACTAAGTTCACGCAGCATATGCGTACGAGCAGGAAGAGCTGAGTTTTTATGATTCGAGGTCACATGGTTTTTCCAGCCAATCGATGTAGACGCTGTTTTCGCGCTGCCAGCGTGCTCAGCGTGCCTGTCATACCCCCCCTGCATGTTGATTGGTGGAAAAAGAGCGCCAGGGAAGGTGGGAGGGGAAACGAATTCTAAGTGCGCCATCGCCGTTATACTCGATTGAAATCGAGTATGCCGAATATCGTAGTATTCGATCGAATACCGGCTCGATCGAACACTACTCGCTCATCTCTAGTCTTTAACGCTAAGACATAGGTCTTTAATGCTAAGAAATAGTTCTTTAATGCTAAGACATCTGTATTGCTATAGGTAAATGGATGGTAGCCAGTACTGTCAAACATCATGTTTAAAATGCACAGTGTAAAAATGATCATTTTGTAGTGGTAGATATGTTCTTGGCTGTTAAATGGTGACTGCCATTTGTGATTTGGGCTGGGAGAATAAGAAAGGTTTTGGATTAGCTGATATTATGATCTTTTGGAGAATTTGTAATACATTTGATTAGTTTAGAACAGATTTACTCTCTATTTAATAATATTTAAAGGGGTTATGTCATGATTGATATAAAAAAAATCAGACATTATAGAGTAAATGACAATCTCTGACAGCTCAAATCAAGTCCTGTAGCTCACATGGGTCTTGAGCTCAAGTCATTTATTGCTCCTATTGCTCTGCTACATATTGTTCAAGCTAGCAGCACACAGGACATAAACTTTCTCAGGAGGCCTGTCCTTTTTGCTGCAAATGATAACAGTTGAACAATGGAACTGAGCATGTGTGTCCACCTCAGTGAGGTGGACAGACAAATTAGAAAAATAACAAACAGCAGGTGGCTCTATATAGATACATTTTATTGAATAAGTCAGTATCAATACTAAATGTTTGATTTGTTTCCATTTGAATCCATTATTCAATCAATTTAACATTTTTTCAGTTTTTTTTCCTGACAGAACAGGAGTATGGAAAACAGAATTTTGATGTGAATACGCTCTTAACAGTCCATAGATATGGGAACTCTCATTTAATACCTTGTTGCCAATAACCAGTTCAACTACATGCATACAGAAATGAATTTGATTTCAATGCGGATTTGCAAGTGGATTTCTCTGTGAATCCAAGCATTTTAAAAGAGAAAAGAAGTGCATCATAGGCAGGACTTATTGTAGGGAGGATTGATGGATGACAAGAAATTGCAGGGGGCACAACCTTTCAGGCATTGACTTGGTGCTTGGTCAACAGCTGCTCGCTGTTCTGTCAGGTCCTGGACCAGGTCTGATGCCTCAATAGAAACCAATGCACATAAAAGGGAACCCTTGATTTGGCAATACAGCAGCAATGCTTTCCTTTTACATCCATTGGTTTCCAATTCAAGGATTTTGTCATGAATTTTGTCACAGATTTCACAATATGCATTGTAAAGGGTGAAATTGGCAATGAAAATTCATTGAAAGAATTGATATGATTTTTAAAATCAAAATCAACACCACATGTCAGTTTAGGTTGCTTTCACATATGCGCTATTGCTGTCTGGTGTTGAGATCCAGAATGGGATTCCAAAACCAAAGCAAATTGCATCAGTTTGAATAATATGGATCCAGTTGCATTATATTGAAAATGAACATACCGGATCTGGCACCATTGACTTACATGGTTTTTGGTGCCAGATTCGGCTTGTTAAGTTTACCATGCAGCACACAAAAACGCTGCTTGCAGCTGTTTGGTGTCTGGCATGGGAACGCAAAAAAACTGAATGGAATGCATTCTGGCGCACTCCGTTCCAGTCTGTTCAGTTTTTTCCCCATTGAAAATCAATGGGGACAAAACTAAAGCCTTTTCCTCAGGTTTAGAGATTTTCTGCCAGACCTCTAAACCAGAAAGGAAAGCGCAAATGTGAAAGTAGCCTTACTTATTTTTTTTTTGCAATGTGTAGATGAGATGTATTCAAAGTTTCATTTTTTTGGTATAAGTATTGGTATAATTATCAAAGCAGCTTTAAATGAATACTAGACTGTGGAGAAAAAGCTGAGCTTTACTTAGTCGCTGTGATCAAGAGCACCTGTCTTTTTTAGTTAAACTGTTTTGATAAATAATCCTCAAGGTGTTTTATTTGGTCTGATTTTTTCAGTGGAGACTCATTTGTTGGTCTGATATACATTCTACGCTTATGTACTTCTGACTGTGCTTTTTATTTGCTATTGTAAACCCTATTCTTGTAGAAGAAGCTTTCATTTAAAACAATTGTACCAGATGTTTAATAAAAGTTGCAAATAAAACTAAAACCAGTCTAGCAATATCAATCACACTGCTTGCAACTTCAGTCTTGCCCAGTATCTGCATTAGAAAAGAAGAACTATGTGAAAAGTTACACATCCAAAGATAAATAAAATATGACAATCTTTGTGAAAGCCACAAAAGAAGTTAAAATATTGTATACAATAAAGCCTAATGTGGGGCCAAAATACGTCCCTACATACAACCACGTGCCTAGTCCTCAATAAGGACAAAAGTAATGCCGAGACAATCCATAAAAGGAAAAACAATACATTTTTAATAAATGAAACACATGATATCCAATATCAAAGATATAACTATAACATGCTAAAAGATGTCCAGATAAGGTGTGCCCATTTTTTACCCCACCCATATCTCTAGTAAATACCTACATCCTCAGGTGTCTCTGCAGTGTGTGCTTATGGGTGAATTGCATTTCACATTAACAATTTGTTTAATAGCATAGCCATAGTGTGTATGCCTGGACATGAGGAAGCATATACTGTAGTAAAGGCAATTTACAACATTAAAAATGATTTTATTTTTAAGGATTGTGAGAGTACTATGATCTTCTACTCACTTAGGAAGTCTGGTTTTCGGTCACAGTAAGCACCAAGGATTAAAGATTCTCTTATCCTGTGAAACATACTGGGTTAAAGTGCTGACTCAAAAACCTTTGACCCCTGTGTGACTGTACCTACTGCAAAGTATTTAGATGGACCAGGAATTCTGAAATGGCAGAGTTATAATAAAATGCACTGAGAAGAGTATAGTCCTGCTTTGGTGCATGGAGCATGGTGATATAGTTAGCAATGTGAAGTAGAACAGTGAATTATCTCATCCTCCCAGATGATTAAGCTATACACGGGGAGCATGTCCAGAATTTCAAACAATCAGATTGTAATTGCATGTTGTAAGTTGCAAGGGTTTCAAGATAGGCAAATATTATCCCAAAACTTGGAATCAGTGACAAGCGTTAAAGCTAAATCCAAACTCTAAAGAGAAATTATCAATTTATATAACCCTGGGAATAATGCAAATGACTTAAAATGGTCTTTTTATGATATTTACAATTTACTACAGATATGATCTTACCATGGAAATTATACATTGCAACATTATGATCTATTGTTTCCTTCAATGTGTCAAGATAGATATTTCTCCTTTGAAATCTTTAAAATAGGTTAAGCTATTTTTGATATCAAATACAGTACAGACCAAAAGTTTGGACACATCTTCTCATTCAAAGAGTTTTCTGTATTTTCATGACTATGAAAATTGTAGATTCACACTGAAGGCATCAAAACTATGAATTAACACATGTGGAATTATATACTTAACAAAAAAGTGTGAAACAACTGAAAATATGTCTTATATTCTAGGTTCTTCAAAATAGCCACCTTTTGCTTTGATTACTGCTTTGCACACTCTTGGCATTCTCTTGATGAGCTCCAAGAGGTAGTCACCTGAAATGGTTTTCACTTCACAGGTGTGCCCTGTCGGGTTTAATACGTGGGATTTCTTGCCTTATAAATGGGGTTGGGACCATGAGTTGTGTTGAGCAGAAGTCAGGTGGATACACATCTCTACAACAACTGTTAAGAGGAGACTGTGTGCAGCAGGCCTTCATGGTAAAATAGCTGCAAGGAAACCACTGCTAAGGACAGGCAACAAGCAGAAGAGACTTGTTTGGGCTAAAGAACACAAGGAATGGACATTAGACCAGTGGAAATCTGTGCTTTGGTCTGATGAGTCCAAATTTGAGATCTTTGGTTCCAACCACCGTGTCTTTGTGCAACGCAGAAAAGGTGAACGGATGGATTCTACATGCCTGGTTCCCACTGTGAAGCATGGAGGAGGAGGTGTGATGGTGTGGGGGTGCTTTGCTGGTGACACTGTTGGGGATTTATTCAAAATTGAAGGCATACTGAATCAGCATGGCTACCACAACATCTTTCAGCGGCATGCTATTCCATTCGGTTTGCGTTTAGTTGGACCATCATTTATTTATCAACAGGACAATGACCCCAAACACACCTCCAGGCTGTGTAAGGGCTATTTGACCAAGAAGGAGAGTGATGGGGTGCTACTCCAGATGACCTGGCCTCCACAGTCACCAGACCTGAACCCAATCGAGATGGTTTGGGGTGAGCTGGACTGCAGAGTGAAGGCAAAAGGGCCAACAAGTGCTAAGCATCTCTGGGAACTCCTTCAAGACTGTTGGAATACCATTTCAGGTGACTACCTCTTGAAGCTCATCAAGAGAATGCCAAGAGTGTGCAAAGCAGTAATCAAAGCAAAAGGTGGCTACTTTGAAGAACCTAGAATATAAGACATATTTTCAGTTGTTTCACACTTTTTTGCTAAGTATATAATTCAACATGTGTTAATTCATAGTTTTGATGCCTTCAGTGTGAATCTACAATTTTCATAGTCATGAAAATACAGAAAACTCTTTGAATGAGAAGGTGTGTCCAAACTTTTGGTCTGTACTGTATATTCACCCATATTTCATGGCACAGATTGATGTGATTGATATTAGTTTGGTCCTAGATTTTAGACAGCATGGTAGCCTAGCAGCACTGGGTTCCTGGGTTCAAATCTGACCAAGGAAGGACAACATCTGTATGGAGTTTCTATGTTCTCACAATGTTTGTGTGAGTTTCTACTGGGTACTCTAGCTTCCTCCCACACTCTAAATACATGCTAATAGGGAATTTAGATTGTGAGCTCAACTGTGGACAGTGAGTGATGGTAATGTCTACAACACTTTGTGGACAATGTTGGCACTATATAACTAAATAAATAAAAAATCCACAGAAATTTTTCTTATTTCTGGTGCATTATGTCATATTAAGTTTTTGGTCTATTTATGACATAACTGCACCAATTCTACACTGTGTCTAACTTGCCTGTTTTAGTTTTCCAACTTGACAAGGGGGTGGCTTTATATACAAAAACGTGTACCAAAATATTTACGGAAAGTAAAAGTATGTCTAGCTATGCATCAAAGTTATTATACAGCATGAGCCACTTTGAAAAATTTTCTGACATCTTTAGACTGCCTGCCTACGTTTGTGCTGTCTACATTTTAGAAAAGATTTGTAAATCTGCCCCATTGTGCCCACATTCAGGAGTGCATCATGTGAGTAAAAAAAGAATAGGAAATATATCATTTTCCTAAAACATACGATGAATATAACAAATCTTGATGCTATATAAATGGAAACATAATGGGTAGTGTTGAGCAAGCATGCTTGGCCGAACTCGCTGTTTGGCCGAGCATGCCTACGCTCGGGTCCTCTCGGTGTTCGGCCGAACACCACGTGTGCTGGAGTGCGATGCTCGAGTATGCTAATGCGTATGAATTTGTATGCTAATGCTACGCATTGTACGCTAATGCGTACAAATTTGTATGCTAATGCTACGCATTGTACGCTAATGCGTACAAATGCGTACAGATTCATACGCATTAGCATTGCGCACTAATACGTACAAATTCAGTTAATTAGCATACTTTAACTAGTGAAAGAGGAGAATTTGCGATTCTGACCTTTTCCTATGAACCCGACACCCTCCCCTCATCCGAGCAGTGCCTGGTGCCTGGTCTTCTCCAATTGACTTACATTGTGCTCGGGTGCTCTGTAGAGGACTTGAGCATCACCAAGTGGTCTACCAGAGCACCCGAGCACACAAGCACTTTGGTGCTTGATCAACACTAATAATGGGATATGTCCATATTTCTTTACCTTACACCACATGAAATAAATCACTGCTTGAGATCCTATGTCATACAGATAACAAATTCCTAACTTGGAAGTCAGCCACTGAACCATCCAGTCTATCAATTGTGCTCTCAGGCAATATCATTTGTATTCCACAGAGGTTTTCCCAGACACACAGGACCAGTCTAAGCTGAAACTCTTTGTATATTAATGTAATTAGCTGCAGGTGTTGCTATTTAATTAACAAGAGCCTTCATTCAGCCACACGTAGCAGTCTATAGACCATCCAGACAGAACAGATCACACGACCCTGCTCTAGTCACATTTGCCCACATCAAAATTGTCACCCTGAAAGTCTTGCAACTTTACTCTTTATAATTAGCATAACGAGAGGATGTTATCACATGTAAACTAACAGTTTTTGACAGACATATCCCTCTAAAACATTAAATAGGACTGTGTCAACAGTTTCCGTATTCGTGTTAGAAATGGTTTTTGTACATTTTAAGCCTCTGGTACAGTTTTTGTTTAAAAAAGTGATTAAGGCAGCTTTTTTTTGCTATAAACAAGTAATGGGTCCTCTGAATGAGATCAACTTTTGTAGAACTACAGCAAAACTTTAGTAAATTAACTCTGGCCTAGGAACCAATATCAGCTAGATTTATGAGTGAAAGGTCCTTGCCCTACTCTGCTCCTGAACACCATTCTAAATTACTGTCTGCAATCATGACAGTTATGTCTGTTAGGGTAAGACCACCTAGTCATCTCCAAATGACTAAAACACTGCCCACCATGGTGACCAATGGCCACACAATTTTACTGCAAAGTTATTTGGCCATTGGCGACTGAGGGAAGATGGCTTTCTGGCCATGTGTCATGATCTGGCCAGATCATGAGGTCTTACCCTTAGAAGACTAGAGTTTTGGGTCACGAATGCAGGAAGGATATTATTAATTGACAGTTTCAAACAAGAGGACATAATTTGGAGGAGAAAGGAACATCACGCTGAACTTTAAAAACTGGACTTAATTACTTTAGTAGCATTACCAACAAATCAAATAGTATCCCTATAATTGAAAATAAAAGTTTTATGCACCATTATAATCAGTTGTGGTCAGACCCAATATTGAATCCATATACCCTAAATGATGAGTATTATAGTCATGGGTCAAAGGATCATGGGTCTATATGTATTTTTCTTTCTTTTCTGCCCTGTTGGATAATAGGTATTCAGTTAGCAGTACCATCTCTACAATATTAAGCATGGTGCATTCATTCTAATTGAGCAGCCTATTATTTCAGGCCAATATTGTGACCAGGATCAGTTAATTACTTTCTTAAACAAAGCATTTTGGCTGTTACTGTGGAGAATTGCCAGTGGTTTCTAAAATTAAGCTGATGATGTTATGTAGTTACAGATACAGAACTGTCAACCTGATTACAAACATACAATGACTGCTAATGTTAAACAAACTCCAGCCTCTAAAAATAAGGTTTTATGAGCTCAACATATTTTGAAATAAAACCTACAGTGAGATTAAAATTAAAGAAATCTTTGGACCTTATAAAAATCAATAAGATAATCTAAAATGAATAACTTACATAGTTACATAGTTAATACGGTTGAAAAAAGACACATGTCCATCAAGTTCAACCAAGGGAGGGGGTAGGAGTGATGAAGGGGAGGGGGACGGGTAACCTTAAGACATGGCTCTACATTTCTTAATATGTGGTGACCTTCTTTTTCTCTAAGAATTTATCTAAGCCTGTTTTGAAGCCCTCAGCTGTCTTTGCTGTGACCAGCTCCTGCGGTAGACCATTCCACAGATTCACAGTTCTTATAGTAAAGAAGGCTTGTCGCCCCTGGAGTCTGAACCTTTGCTTCTCCAGGCGGAGGCAGTGCCCCCTTGTCTTTTGAGGGGATTTTACCTGGAACAGTTTTTCACCATATTTTTTGTATGGGCCATTTACATACTTTTTTTTTTTTTTTCGAAAAGAAAAACAGTTTAATATCACAAAATACATATATACTTATCTATACCATCCCAATCCCCCCCAACCCCGACCGCTGATAGAGAGAGAAAAGAAAAAAACAAAACAAAAATAAAACAAAAAAAAAACCCTAATTTTTGACGTTGTCATAATATAAGTACAGTTTCTTCCACTCCATAAGACCCGGTGGGTCAGGCGAAATCCAGTGTCTAACTATTAAAAGTTTGGCGACAAAAATAGCTCTAATATCCTCCTTTTAAGCTTATCTAATGTTAAGCCTGAATCATCCCCCAGTATAGCCAATATTGGGGAGAAAAGGGGGGCAATACCACACATTCCTGGTAATTGATCCCAAACTTTTCCCCAGAATTCCCGTAGGGACCTACATGACCACATCATATGTGCCCATCCCGCCTCAGGTTCCCCACATTTTTTACATCTATAATCTCCATCCTTCCTTATTCTATTCAAAAACTCGGGAGTGTAGTACAGCCTATGTATTATATTAAATTGTATAATCCTATGAGTTGCCGACTTTGAAACTTTTTGTATATTTTTGTAAACCTTATTCCACTGGATTTCGCCAACCGCATGCAGGTCTTCCTCCCACTTTCCTTTACTAGTAAAGATTATTGATTTACCCCCTCTTATCATACTGTACAAGCAAGATATTTCCTTCTTGCATATCTCATTTTGGGTCATCCTCTTTATTACACCCTTAGGGCTAATCATGATCATACCAGGTTCTTTTAATTTCTTTTCCACTAAAGTTTTCAATCTTATATAATCGAACCAATCACTTTGATTTATACCTAGTTTTCCTTTTACTTCTTCCCAACTTAAACATTTTCCCCGAACATATATTTCCTCCAGTCCCACCGAACCTAATTTTTCGTACAGTTTCAACTGATCTCTTGGGAAGAATAACTTATTTATAATGGGAGCAAATCCAAAGATCCCAACCTGGTCTGTCACCCTTTTGATCTCATCCCATGACTTCACCATAGTCCTCACCACTGGGAAATGTGCCCACCTTCTTTCTGTAAGGAATCTTGATTCTAAGAGGTGAAACATATCCCTAGCGCCTATACCAATCTCTTTAATAAGAAACAATACCAAATTATCCCTTCTCCAGTTCACCAATTTATACAATTGTGAGGATAAAAAATAGGTTCTAATATCCGGGAAAGCAAGACCACCCGCTTCTTTTTTCACATACAGGTAGTCCAGTTTTATCCGGACCCTTTTCCACCCCATATTAATGCATTAAACAAACTTACAATTTTCCTCATATGGAAGTCCTCAATCCAAATAGGGGCAGACCCAAACAGGTACAGGACTTTTGGAAGAAGGACTGCTTTAATTAGGGCTATTTTATTCACCTTCGACAACCGTAACTTATTCCAAATTTCTTCTTTTCTCTTAATCTCCCTGATAATCTCAATCGTATTTAATTTATTAAATTCTGTTATCTCCCTTGAGACCCTGACCCCAAGGTACTTAAAGTCCTCCACACTACCCAAAACCCTCAAGTCAGTGGGGCCTAACTCCCAGTGGCTCCCTAGAGGCATCATAACTGATTTTTGCCAATTAATGGCTAATCCAGAAAACTTTCCATTTTCTTCGATAATCTTCATTACCCAGGGGAGGGCCTCACCAGGATTTTTCAAGTATAAGAGCAGGTCATCAGCGTATAATGAGATTTTATCCCTCCCTCCCTGCGCTCCAAACCCCGTTATCTTCTCACAATTTCTTATCATAATAGCCAAAGGCTCAATACTCAGGGCAAAGAGAAGCGGAGAGAAAGGGCAGCCCTGCCGTGTGCCCCGTTCTAAAACAAAAGCTTCTGACTCCCCCTCGGCAGTACTTATAACCGCCTCGGCCCTATTGTACAGAACCTTAACCATATGTATGAATTCATTACCAATACCAAATCTCCTCAGTACCTCCCATAGATACCCCCACTCCACCCTATCAAAAGCTTTAATCGCATCCAGTGACAGGATGGAGTAGGGTGCACACCCATCCACAAACTGCATATTGCTATACAGTCTATGGATGTTTGTCCTCGCCACCATGTTTGTCTATTCGCAAGTACTTTAGCAAATAATTTGACATCGCTATTCAATAAGGATATAGGGCGATATGACCCAACCCCCATGGAGTCTTTACCCTCTTTCAGAATCATAATAATTTCCGCCATTCTCATGGAGTCTGGCAACTCCCCTCTCTTGATTGCGGACTCCTTAACTCTCAAGAGGGCAGGTATCAATACTGCCCTATGCTCCCTATAGATCTCAAGGGGGATCCCGTCCCTACCAGGAGAGCGTTACTTCTGGACCCGCCCAATGCATCCTCTATTTCAGTCTGGGTTATCGGCCGATCCAGCCTGTCCTCTGAAGTTCTGAAATTCTAGGGAACGGGATCTTATCCAGATATTGATTAAGTTGCTCTCTAGTGTAATCAGCCCCTGTTTTATACAATTCTTTATAATAGTTGGCAAATTCCACTAAGATTTCTCCCGGGGAATTTACCAACACTCCACCATCAGTTTTTATAGCACTAATTCTCTTACTACCCATTTGGTTCCTTATAATAGATATTAGTCTCTTATTAGGGGTACCTGCTTCTAGAAAATTCTTCTTACCCGGGAATTTTAAGTGGTTATCAGCTTTTATTAATAGAAACTGTTTTCATTCTTCTTGGGCATCATTTAAGCTGTTCAGACTCTGACTCGTTTTCTGCATGCAGTAGACTTCCTCATACTCCACCACCCTATTAGTCAACTGCTGCTCCTTAGCTCGAAACCTTTTCCTGAGACTATTTATCACCCCTTTATACCGTCCTCTAATAACCGCTTTTATAGCATCCCAGACCATATGGTAAGGCGCAGAGCCCCAGTTCAGCCTAATAACTTCTTCCAAATCTTGCTCTATGAGCATTTTATCCTGTATTAAATTTAACCAGTGGGCATTTAATTTGAACTTCCCCTTCCCTTTATTTTCACCCATTTTTATCAGGACAAGAATAGACCCTCTCCTCCGGATACATCAGACGCCAGATATCCATCAGCCCCATTTCCTTTACCATTTTGTTCAGAGCTGAAGTTGAGGGAATCTTTTTTGGTGCCACCAGTCTACATCTGTCCATCCCCTCATCCATAACGCAGTTCAGATCACCCAATACTAAGACTGGGCATTCCTTTTTCCCCTGAATAAATTCAAAAACCTCTTGCAAAATTCTTAAATTAAATGGTGGTGGATTATAAATAAAAATCAAAATACAGCATAGTGAGTTAACTTTCCCAAATAAAAAAATGTACCTACCCTCATCATCTATTAATCTATCATATTCCACCCAGTCAATTTTCCTATGGAACACTACTGACACCCAACGCGAATATGTTGAGTAGTATGAGTTATACTGAATACCCCACCATTTTTCATTTAATATGTATGTATCTTCTTTCACCAAATGTGTTTCCATAAAACAAAAAATCGCTTGACGCTTACTTCTTTCCCTCATCCCTCTCACATTCCAAGCAAAAATAGTCACATCCCCCATGTGTTGCTAAAAATTATAATATTAACCCCTTCTCCCCCCAAGGAGATGGACAGATCCAGACAGCATATTTCTCCCCTAAGGGAGCACAGCAGGCCACAATAACCAATACACAAAATACAATAAGAGAAAAGAGAAGAGAAAAAAAAAAACAAAAAAAAACCCTCCCCTCCACTCAGCGGGATCCCACCCCCCCACCCCCTAAGTTGGATCGTGCATAGCGAAATAGACAAAAACACTATGCGAGACCCTCTCTACCGAGCATGTACCAGCTGCAGCTCAACCAACAATTAACCAGTTTTACTTCAGACCCTTATTGTCCATCCATCTGATAGCCTCCTCAGGACTAAAGAAAAACCAGGCCCTATCATTATATTCAATCTTAAGTTTCGCCGGGAAGAGGAGAGAGTACTTGATGTTGTTTAATTGCAGTCTCTTTTTGACCTGGAAAAAGGAGACTGGTTTCTTTTGAGTTTCCAGCGCATAGTCTGGATAAATAGATATTAAATTGTTATTATAGCGCAGATCCCCTATAACTCTCTTCCTGCGCATTATAAGATCTCGATCTACATAACTTAACATCTTGATTATCATTGGGCGAGAAATACCCCCGGGGGGGGGAGGCTTAGCTGGAACCCTGTGGGCTCTTTCCACACATAAATTCTTAGACAGATGTTCTTGCCCAATGGTATCTCTCAGCCAATTTTGAGTGAAGAGAATCGCATCCTTCCCCTCAACTCCCTCAGGGAAGCCAACTAAGCGCAAATTTGAGCGGCGAGACCTATTCTCTAGGTCTATAAGTTTTTGTTTCAAAGCTTCATTCTCCTTTTCTAGCCCGTCCATTTTTTTACACATCCCCGACACGCTATCCTCCAGGTCGCTGACTCTTTGTTCCACTTCCCCCATTCTCTCCCGGACCTTGTTGATTTCATTTTTAATAATAGATATATCTGAGCCGATTAATCCCACCTTTTGGGACAATTCACCTATAGAGGAGTCACACTTCCTTATTGCCTGCATCAGATCTATTAACCATTCTGGTTGTTCCAGAGAAGCATGCTGCTTGCCGTCCCTGTTTGTATATCCGTATCATTTCCATTTGTATTCAACCCCCCAGCCTCGATTTGTCTTTCCCAGCTGGGGAGCCAAAAAACTGATCCACTTTACCAGAAATACGTCTGTCTTTCTTTTCTTTTTCCTTAGCAGCGGCCTCTGCTTTGTCTGTTTTTTGGCTTTAGCGCTCATTTTGGAAAAATAGTTCACCGTACAGTATATATATAGTGGAGTAGAATGGGATTGTGTTTAACCCGTGTTGATCAATAAGCCCACACTATGTATCTTTTCATAAGTCCACTATTCCTCCCCTAAAGAAAACAGACACCCAGGGACAGCTGTAGCAGGATAAGTAGGGTGCTGGCAACTAAGGGTAACTTGCAGCTAGCAACTAAGGGAGAAATGCCAGCACGCTATAACCAAAAAAAAACAGACAGACGCTGATATCATAAGGGCTGTGCTGCCCTAGGCAGATCTCACCCAAGTCCAAGCGTTTCAGGAGACTCCAGGCTCCCTCCCCATCGTCACACCGGAGACCCAGAATCTTCCTCGGGGTCCAAGGCCTCCACCGGGCTCTCACCGTTCACACGGCCCGGGCACTTCTCCTCAGTGCACGGCCCGCGTCCAGCCCAACACCCGGTCACGTGCCCCGCTCCAGACCGCGCGTCTCGCAGGAACTCGCCTCCAGGACTCCAGCGTCCGCCCACTCCACTCCGCTCACGCCGGGACCACAGCGCAGACAGGGGGGAACCTCCAGCCACCCCAGCACCGCCCGACAGCACCACCGGCAGCCCCAGTCCAAGGCAGCAACGTCTCCCAGGGTGAGTCCAACTACCGACCCCTCTCTCTGCGCCAGGGTTGGGATCCACCGCTCAGACAGGGCACTCCAGGGCTCAGGATCCTCTAGAGCTCAACTGGCGGGACGCGCCTCAGCTGCGCCCCATTGCTCCACCTCCGAAAGTCTCTGGTCAACTTTGGGCCATTTACATACTTATACAGGTTGATCATGTCCCCCTTATACGTCTCTTCTCAAGACTAAACAAGTTTAACTCCTTCAATCTTTCTTCATAGCTAAGATGCTCTATGCCCCTTATCAGTTTAGTTGCCCGTCTCTGCACCCTTTCCAGCTCAGGACATCCTTCCTATAAACCGGAGCCCAGAACTGAACAGCATATTCCAGATGAGGCCATACTAATGCTTTATACAGTGGTAATATGACATCCCTGTCCCGCGAGTCCATGCCTCTTTTAATACATGACAATATCCTGCTGGCCTTAGAAGCAGCCGATTGACATTGCATGCTATTCTGCAGTCTATGGTCTACAAGGACACCCAGATCCTTCTCTACAAGTGACTCTCTCAGTGTTACTCCCCCTAGGACATAGGAGGCATGCAAATTGTTAGTACCCAGATGCATAACTTTACATTTATCCACTGTCAAGGTATGAGCGCAAAGGAGAGGCAGTGGGTAAAGAAAAGGCCCAGGTTTGGGGGTCTCCGCGCAGGAGAGACATAACCAAACCCACCTTTTGCGCTTCAGTTACAAACGACCGAGGTCGTAAAGAAAAATACAAAGTACATCCTTCCCGAAACAGAAAAAATTTCTTCCGGTCACCGTAAAAAAAATCAGGAAGGGGGACCTTAGGTTCAGGCGCAGGTGTGGGAACCTGGGGTGCAGACACAGGAGCCGAGGCCTGCATGTTTTCTTGAACCTGAAGGCGTATAGCAAGATCCTGAATCAAATTGGTCAAGGCCTGGACCTGAGCTACCACCACTGACATTTGCTCCATAGGTGGGATAAACGTAGCTGGCAGTATACAGGTTGCAGGTATTTTCTGGCTGGTTTTTCTGTCAAGGTTGGGATAAACAGACAACAGAGGAGCGTGTGCCCTGAGCTTACCCAACCCTCTGTCCCTGCCTATTGCCTCACCCACGCTAAACCGTGGGGCGACAACCACGAGGACTGCGAAATACACTGTCGACTAGGTGCAGGGAAAAGGGAAGACAAACAGAGACGAACAAAACACAGAAGAATCGTCAGCTAGCCGTGTCAGAAACCAGAGATAACGCCAGTACAAAATCGGAAGACGGTAGAGTAGTCAGATACAAGCCAAGGGTCAAATCAGCAGTCAGGATACACAATAGAACGCAAGCAGGTTTTTGCAATTCCTTGCTATTCCTGCTTGCGTTGTATTGTGTATCCTGACTGCTGATTGAACCCTTGGCTTGTATCTGACTACTCTACCGTCTTCCGATTTTGTACTGGCATTATCTCTGGTTTCTGACACGGCTAGCTGACGATTCTTCTGTGTTTGTTCGTCTCTGTTTGTCTTCCCTTTTCCCTGCACCTAGTCGACAGTGTATTTCGCAGTCCTCGTGGTTGTCACCCCACGGTTTAGCATGGGTAAGGCAATAGGCAGGGACAGAGGGTTGGGTAAGCTCAGGGCACACGCTCCTCTGTTGTCTGTTTATCCCAACATTGACATCCACATTGAACCTCATCTGCCAAGAGGATGCCCAAACACTCAGTGTGTCCAAGTCAGCTTGTAACTTCTGCACATCTTCCATAGACTGGACTCTACTACAAAGCTTAGTGTCATCTGAAAAAATTGAAACAGTGCTGTTAATTCCTCCCTCTATATCATTAATAAATAAATTAAATAAAAGTAGACCCAGCACTGAACCTTGGGGTACACCACTTATAACTGGGGACCATTCAGAGTAGGAATCATTCACCACCACTCGCTGAGTACGCTCCTTCAGCCAGTTCTCAATCCAGTTACAGAGAAGATTTTCTAATCCAACCAACCTTAATTTACCCATCAGACTTCTATGAGGGACCGTGTCAAACGCTTTTGCAAAGTCCAAATACACAATATCCACAGCCGCCCCTCTATCCAGACTTCTACTCACTTCTTCATAAAAACCAATCAGGTTAGTCTGACAGCTTCTGTCCTTAGTAAAACCATGCTGGTTATCACTTATAATACTATTATCCAAAACATATTCCTGTATATAGTCCCTTATTAGACCCTCAAAAAGTTTCCCCACAATGGACGTTAAGCTCACAGGTCTGTAATTCCCCAGGGATGACCTAGAGCCCTTCTTGAAGATGGGCACCACATTTGCTTTACGCCAGTCCCTCGGCACTATGCCAGTCACCAGAGAATCTTTGAATATTATATACAAGGGCAAAGAAATTACTGAACTAAGTTCCTTAAGAACTCTTGGGTGTAACCCATCCGGTCCTGGAGCCTTATTTACGTTTACTTTGTTTAACTTAGCTTTGACCGTATCTATATTGAACCAGTTGAGTATATTACATGAAGTATCACCAGCACTTACTCTACCGACAGCAGCTCCCACCTCTTCATGTGTATATACAGAACTAAAGAACTCATTCAGTAGCTCCGCCTTTTCCTGATCCCCAGTAATCAATTCCCCATCACTATTATTCAGGGGTCCTACATGCTCTGACCTAGGTTTTTTTGCATTTATATATTTGAAGATTTTTTTGGGATTGGTTTTGCTATCCCTGGCCACCAGCCTTTCATTTTGAACTTTTGCTGCTTTTATAGTGCTTTTACAATCTTTATTAACCCTTTTGTAGTTATTAAAGGCTATGGCAGACCCCTCTGATTTGTATATTTGAAATGCCCTTTGTTTTTCATGTATTGCCCTTTTAACATCCGCATTAAGCCACGCAGGGTTTAATTTTAAGCGTTTGTATTTGTTCCCCCTAGGAATAAATTCTGCAGTATAGTTACCCAGTGTAGATTTGAAGGTCTCCCATTTAACATCTGTGTCACTACTTGACAACAGCTGCTCCCAGTCTATGTCCTGGAGTGCGGCCCATAACCCTGGGAAATTGGCCTTTTTAAAATTAAATGTTTTTGATCTCCCAGCATGTTTATGCTTTCTACACTTTAAGATAAAAGTAACTATATTGTGGTCACTATTACCAAGGTTTTCCCGAACAATTACCTCCTCAACTATCTCTGCATTGTTAGATATAACCAGATCCAACAGTGCATCACTTCTTGTGGGTTCTTCTACAAACTGACCCAGAAAATTATCCTGCATTAAGTTAAGAAAATTTCTCTCCTTTGCAGTTGAAGCCGATCCATGACCCCAATCAATACCAGGGAAGTTAAAATCTCCCATTATCACTACTGTACCCGCCTGGGAAGCCCGCTCTATTTGTCTATGCAGCTGATCCTCTATCTCCTCAGTGATGTTTTGGGGTCTATAAATTACTCCAAAAATAATTCTTTCATTGTTAGTCTCCCCTTGTAATTCCACCCACATGGATTCTGCATTCACACAATCATCACCCACTATTGTCTCCTTCATACTCGCTTTTATACTACTTCTGACATACAGACATACTCCTCCTCCTTTCCTAATCTCCCTATCCCTCCGAAACAGAGTATAACCCTGGAGATTGACAGCCCAGTCATGCGAAGAGTCCAGCCATGTCTCAGCAACTCCAACTATATCAATTTCCTCCTCCAGTACCATGACCTCAAGCTCAGCCATTTTGCCTGCTAGACTTCTGGCATTTGTGAACATACACTTTAAATTACCATGTGTTTTTGTACATTTAGGTTTAGAAATGTAATTTATTGATGTTTTCTGACTAGACATGTTTTTTCTGCTGATTTGTAACACATGGATCTCCTTATCCACTGCTGTTATCCTCCCCCCGTGGTCCACTTCTCCACCCACCACTCTGTTCTGACCACTTTCTAACCTATCTACCACTGCATGCTTTGCTTTATTTTCTGCTTGTCCTCCCCCCCACATCCCTAGGATTCTCTCCCCCAGCACAGCAGCCCCTCTTCCATTCAGGTGCAATTTATCCACAGAATACAATTTGTACCCCAATGAAAAATCAGCCCAGTGCTCTAAGAACCCGAACCCTTCTCCCTTACACCAAGACTTGAGCCATGCATTCAACTCCCTCAGCTCCCCCTGTCTGTCCTGCGATGCGCATGGCACAGGGAGTATTCCTGAGAATACAACCTTGGAGGTCCATCCCTTCAGCTTGGCTCCTAGTTCTCTATAATTATTCTTAAACTTAACTTATAATAGGTGATGAAATATCAGAAACTTCAAATGGTCGAACAGAGGAAAGGAAAATGTACTATATATCATTTACTTCTAAGTGTGCAAGGAACCCCATGGAACCTTAAGGGTCCATTCACACGTTCGCATCTTTTGCGGCCCCATTGAAAATGAATGGGTCCGCACCCATTCCGCAATTTTGCAGAACGGATTCGTAACCACTCATATGGACGCGTGAATGGACCCTTAGTCACATATCTGCTCCATCTTCAACAGCTGACCTAATGACATTCACATATTACATGGACACTAGAGATGAGCGAGCACTAAAATGCTCGGGTGCTCATTATTCGAGTCGAACTTTTACCGATGCTCGAGTGCTCGTTTCGAATAACGAACCCCATTGAAGTCAATGGGAGACTCGAGCATTTTTGCGGGGGACCAAGGCTCTGCCTAGGGAAGGCTGGGTGAAAACCTGGAAACCTCAGAAAATGATGGAAACACCATGGAAATGGACAGGAAACAGCAGGGCAGCATGCATGGATGCCTCTGAGGCTGCCTAATCCCACCATTACCCCAAATTCTCAGGCAACAGCCTGGTGGTTACCCTCATGGCAATTGTGCTCACCCAGACCAAGAAAGGCGAGGCAAATACCCATCACATGTTAGGGAAGCACCCAACTAGGTGCAACGAAGGTCCATCACCGCCTGCAGGTGACACCACTGCTCATGCTGGCACTGCAGCTGAAATCAAGTTTAGTATCTGTTCTTATCAGTTGCTGTGCCTGCTGGTGGTATAGTGGTGAGCATAGCTACTTCCCAAGCAGTTGATCTGGGTTCGATTCCCGTCTATTACAGGAGGCAATTCAGAATCAGTACAATATCTAATATGTCCCCCTACCCGGGAAAATTGTTTAGAGAGAGGGCATGTAGGTGGGGGGGAAGGAGGTTTTGCTGGAAGAGCCAGAGGAGTGCCCCCTGGGCTAGCGTGTGTGGTGGTGATTTGGGAAAACTGTTGCTTTAACCCGTATAGTATCAATTCTTCTCAGTTTAATACCGTATACGTCCCCTATCTTGGGACCCTATATTTAATGGATTTTTCGAACACGGAAAACGGAAAAAGAGCTTGCTCTGGCCAGGGGAGTGTCCTTCCCACTGCAGCTAAGGGGACGTGTCCATGCTCTGCCTATCACAGGTCAGGAGGCAATTAAAAGAAGAACAAAAAAAAACATCAGTACAACATCTAATACGTCCCCTATCCGGGTAACTTGTTTGTAGAGTGGGCCTGTAGGTGGGGAGCAGGCTGGGGCAAGGAGGTTTCGCTGGAAGAGCCAGAGGAGTGCTCCCTGGGCTAGCGTGTGTGGGGGTGACAACAGCCGGGTGTAGTTAGAATGACGACGCAGGACCCCAACTTAAAAATTTAGCATAAACCGGTACAGTCGTAAATTATGAGCTTGATCAAGTGTGGTATGTCTTCTATGTATACTACTCAGTTTAATACCGTATATGGCAGCTATCCGGAAAAATAGTTTGTAGAGAGAGAGAGAGAAAGATAAGACAAAGAAGTAAATTGTTTGGAGAGAAGGCCTGTAGGTGGGGTGGCAGGCTGGGGGGAAGGAGGTTTCGCTGGAAGAGCCAGAGGAGTGCCCCCTGGGCTAGCGTGTGTGGTGGTGATAACAGCCGGGTGTAGTTAGAATGACGACGCAGGACCCCAACTTAAAAATTTAGCATCAACCGGTACAGTCGTAAATTATGAGCTTGATCAAGTGTGGTATGTCTTCTATGTATACTACTCAGTTTAATACCGTATATGGCAGCTATCCTTAAAAATAGTTTGGAGAGAGAGAAAGATAGGAAAAAGACGTAAATTGTTTGGAGAGAGGGCCTGTAGGTGGGGTGGCAGGCTGGGGAGAAGGAGGTTTTGCTGGAAGAGCCAGAGGAGTGCCCCCTGGGCTAGCGTGTGTGGTGGTGACAACAGCCGGGTGTAGTTAGAATGACGACGCAGGACCCCAAATTAAAAATTTAGCATCAACCGGTACAATTGTCAATTATGAGCTACATCAAGTGTGGCATGACTTTTAAATGGATATTGCATGTGGTCACGTACTCCCTGGAACCCCATAGTCGCCCCTTCCCTGATGTGCTAGCCCAGAACATTCTCTGCCCCAATTCGCAAGACCTTTTGCTGTTTCCGTGTGCTGACAGTGGGGATTTACCAGTGTTGTCTGAGGAGGTGGTGGACAATGGCGAGACACAGGTGTCGGGGGGTGAAGTAGTTGTATGGGAAGCAAGTTACAGTGGGGACTCCTTGGGGGGGAATTTCTCAGGATGGGACAGATTCAACTTGGGTGGATCAGGCACAGGAACAGATGAATTTTTTGGGGGGTTTATTTAACTTTTATTTAGCAAAAATAACCACAGAGATATTTATTCGTTATCTTCTCTGCGCAGTCTGGCTTAGGGGTTCGTCACTTTGATGGCGAGCTGTGCCGCTCTCTCCACAATGGTCTGTAGGTTCTTAGATGGAGACTTTGTCGGCGATTTCAGTACAGAAGGACTTGTTGCTCATCAACAGAACCACGACCTCCTTGACATTGTGGACAAGGAATTTGCGGGTGGACCAGGAATTTGCGGAACCCTGTGGGCAGCATGTGTTTGGTCTTCTACTTGCTACCGTATCCAATGTTGGGCAATATAGATTCGCAAGTAATATTATTTTTCACACCTATCCCAAAAATAAAAATGTATGCAGTTTGCGCAAATAAAACTGGAAACTGGAATTGGAGAGAGGGCCTGTAGGTGGACCTCCGGAAAAATTGTTTGGAGAGAGGGCCTGTAGGTGGACCTCCGGAAAAATTGTTTGGAGAGAGGGCCTGTAGGTGGACCTCCGGAAAAATTGTTTGGAGAGAGGGCCTGTAGGTGGACCTCCGGAAAAATTGTTTGGAGAGAGGGCCTGTAGGTGGACCTCCGGAAAAATTGTTGGGAGAGAGGGCCTGTAGGTGGACATCCGGAAAAATTGTTTGGAGAGAGGGCCTGTAGGTGGACCTCCGGAAAAATTGTTTGGAGAGAGGGCCTGTAGGTGGACCTCCGGAAAAATTGTTTGGAGAGAGGGCCTGTAGGTGGACCTCCGGAAAAATTGTTTGGAGAGAGGCCCTGTAGGTGGACCTCCGGAAAAATTGTTTGGAGAGAGGGCCTGTAGGTGGACCTCCGGAAAAATTGTTTGGAGAGAGGGCCTGTAGGTGGACCTCCGGAAAAATTTTTTGGAGAGAGGGCCTGTAGGTGGACCTCTGGAAAAATTGTTTGAATAAAGGGCCTGAAGGGGGCCCTCCTGAAAAATTGTGCTAAAAGAGTGCCAGTTGGACCTCTAAACAATGGCGTTTTTTGGGTCAGCGTTAGGCAAAGACAATATGTAGGAGGAGGAGGAGTAGGAGGAGGAGTAGAGAAGAGGAATCGGATACATAAGTTATTTAAATCTTTAGCTGCTTTCCCCCGGAGGAGATTTGAATTCCGGTGAAATCCAGGCTTTGTTCATTTTAATAAGCGTCAGCCTGTCAGCGCTGTCAGTTGACAGGCGTGTACGCTTATCAGTGATGACGCCACCAGCTGCACTGAATACCCGCTCTGACAGCACGCTAGCGGCAGGGCAGGCCAGCACCTCCAAGGCATACAGCGCCAGTTCAGGCCACGTGTCCAGCTTTGAAACCCAGTAGTTGTATGGAGCAGAGTGATCGCTACGGACGTTGGTATGGTCAGCTAGGTACTCCCTCACCATCTTTCTGTACAGCTCCCCCCTACTCTGCCTAGACTGGGGACAGGTGACAGTGTCTTGCTGGGGTGACATAAAAGTGGCAAAGGCCTTGGAGAGCGTTCCCCTTCCAGTGCTGGTAAAGCTGCCTGCTCGCCTCCTCTCCCCCGCTACTTGGCTCACAGAACCATGCCCTCTGCCGCTAGCGGCGTCAGATGGGAAGAATTGTTTCAGCTTGTGCACCAGGGCCTGTTGATATCTATTCACTCTCATACTCCTTTCCTCTGCAGGGATGAGAGTGGAAAGGTTCTGCTTGTACCGTGGGTCCAGGAGAGTGAACACCCAGTAATCAGTAATTCTTCTAATGCGAGGGTCACGGGATAGGCAGCCTAACATGAAGTCTGCCATGTGCGCCAGAGTCCCAACACGTAAGAATTCCCTCTCCTCACTGGCCTGACTCTCCATTTCCTCCTCCTCCTCCTCCTCCTCCTCCTCCTTCTCCAAGTCCTCCTCTTCAGCCCATACACGCTCAAGAGTTAAGGACTGAGCACTGGTACCCTCTACTGTCTCGCCGACATTCTCCTCCTCTTCCTCCTCATCCTCATCCCCCTCCTCCTATACGTGCTGAGAAACAGAACGGAAGGTGCTCTGGCTATCAAGCGATGTATCTTCCTCCACCGTCTTTTGTGACAAGCGCAAAGCATCCGACTTGATGCTGAGTAGTGAGTTTTTCAACAGGCAAAGCAGCGGGATGGTGAGGCTGATAATGGCGGCATCGCCGCTGACCATCAGTGTTGACTCCTCAAAGTTGCTCAACACCTGGCAGATATCAGACATCCACGTCCACTCCTCATTGTAGACTTGAGGAATCTGACTGACCTGACTACCAGTTCTGGTGGAAGATGACATCTGGCAGTCTACAATCGCTCTGCGCTGCTGGTAAACTCTGGATAACATGTTTAATGTGGAATTCCATCGCGTGGGCACGTCGCACAACAGTCGATGAGCGGGCAGTTGTAGGCGGCGCTGCGCTGCCCTGAGAGTGGCAGCATCTGTGGTCGACTTGCGGAAATGCGCACAGATGTGGCGCACCTTGGTGAGCAAATCAGACAGATTGGGGTATGTCTTGAGGAACCGCTGAACTATTAGATTGAACACGTGGGCCAGGCATGGCACATGTGTCAGTCTGCCGAGTTGCAGAGCCGCCACCAGGTTACGCCCGTTGTCACACACAACCATGCCTGGCTTAAGGTTCAGCGGTGCCAGCCACACATCGGTCTGCGCCGTGATGCCCTGTAACAGCTCTTGGGCGGTGTGCCTTTTGTCACCTAAGCTCAGCAGTTTGAGCACCGCCTGCTGGCGCTTACCCACGGCACTGCTGCTGCGACTAGAGCTACCGACTGAAGGCACCGTGCCCACGGATGGTAATTCGGTGGAGGAGGAGGAGGGGTCGGAGGAAAGGCCTCGGTCTCTACCAGCCTATAGGGCAGCATCTCCAGGCTAAGCAATTTGGAGATGTTGACGTTGAGGGCTTGGGCATGTGGGTGGGTGGAACTGTATTTCCTCTTGCGCTCCAGCGTCTGCTGTAAAGACAGCTGAACACTACGCTGGGACACGTTGGTGGACACTGTGGAGGATCGTTGAGGCGAAGGTGTGGTTTTCCGGCGGGAGGCGCTCGTGCCGGGGTCCTGGGCAGGGGGTTGACTAGCAGAGGCAGCGAGTGACGCAGGGGGTTGACTAGCAGAGGCAGTGAGTGACACAGGGGAAGGAGCAGTGGTGTGACCCGCAGGAGGTGGTGAACGGCCTTGGTTCCATTGAGTGGGGTGTTTAGCACTCATATGCCTGCGCATGCTGGTGGTGGTTAGGCTAGTAGTGGTGGCAACCCTGCTGATCCTGGTGTGGCACAGGTTGCACACCACAGTCCGTCGGTCATCCTCACTTTCTTTAAAGAACCTCCAGACTTGCGAACATCTAGGCCTCGCCACGGGAGCTTCACTACGTGAAACAGTTGCTGCTGATGCACCAGCTCTGGCCCTGCTTCTCCCTCTGGCCACACCACTGCCTCTTACAACCTGTTCTGGTGCAGCACTCGCCTCCGCCTCAGAAGCACTGTCTTCACTCGGCATATCAACCCAGCTTGGGTCAGTCACCTCGTCATCCTCCGATTCCTCAGTCTGCTCCCCCCTCGGAATTCCTCCCCTAACAACAACTTCACCACTGTCTGACAACCGTGTCTCCTCATCGTCCGACACCTCTTTACAAACTTCTTCCACTAACTCAACATTGTCATCATCATCACCCACAGACTGCGACAGTTGGAAAACTTGGGCATCGGGAACGAGGTCAGCAGCAACCTGAGAAGTGGTTTGTGACTCTGGGAAGGGTCCAGAAAACAGTTCCTGAGAGTATGACGGATCACATTCCAAATTTTCCTGGGAGGGGGCAGACTGGGGGGAAGGAGGTTGAGGTGGAGGAGCCAGAGGAGTGCTCCCTTGGGTAACGTGGGTGGACTGCGTGGAAGACTGACTGGTGGACAAATTACTTGAAGCATTGTCCGCAATCCACGACATCAGCTGTTCGCACTGTTGTGGTTTCAACAGTCCTCTACCATGTGTCCTTGTAAGTTGAGACATGAAGCTAGGGAGTGTAACTCTGCGGCGTTCCACAGCTCCCTCATCAGCAGATACTGTCTCACCCTGCCCAGGACCACGGCCTCTGCCCCCTGCAGTAATTGAATGCCCATGCCCACGCCCTCGTCCTCGTCCCTTAGCCCTGGGGTTCAACATTGTTTGTATATAAGTGTATGATATAAAAAAAAAAATTAAACGGGCCTGGTGTACTGAAACCCACAAACTTGTTCAGTCTGGTAGAATTAAGTGACGTACAGAAAGTGTCACCTGGACAGTATATACGGATGGGAGCGAGTGTGCTGAACTGTGACACACAGAAAGGTTACACACAGCTGAGTAAAATGGATTTGTATCACTGAGCTAAAACAACTGAAAAAATAATATTTTTTTTATTTTGTTTTTTTGGGAACGTGACGTGCAAGAACTATGGTAGAACTGACTGACACCCTGTTAACGGTGGCTATTTAGTCTGCGACCCAGACAAATGTCGCACAGAGAATTTTCTGGATCAAGCGGTAGATGATATTGGTAGCAAATGACTTGGTTGTATTCTGTGACGTACAGAAAGTGTCACCTGGACAGTATATACGGATGGGAGCGAATGTGCTGAACTGTGACACACAGAAAGGTTACACACAGCTGAGTAAAATGGATTTGTATCACTGAGCTAACACAACTGAAAAACTAATTTTTTTATATTTGTTTTTTTATATTTTTTTAAAAATTTTGTTTTTTTGGGAACGTGACGTGCAAGAACTATGGTAGAACTCACTGACACCCTGTTAACGGTGGCTATTTAGTCTCCGATCCAGACAAATGTCACACAGAGAATTTTCTGGATCAAGCGGTAGATGATATTGGTAGCAAATGACTTGGTTGTATTCTGTGACGTACAGAAAGTGTCACCTGGACAGTATATACGGATGGGAGCGAGTGTGCTGAACTGTGACACACTGAAAGGTTACACACAGCTGAGTAAAATGGATTTGTATCACTGAGCTAAAACAACTGAAAAAATATATATTTTTTTTATTTTGTTTTTTTGGGAACGTGACGTGCAAGAACTATGGTAGAACTCACTGACACCCTGTTAACGGTGGCTATTTACTCTGCGACCCAGACAAATGTCGCACCGAGAATTTTCTGGATCAAGCGGTAGATGATATTGGTAGCAAATGACTCGGTTGTATTCTGTGACGTACAGAAAGTGTCACCTGGACAGTATATACGGATGGGAGCGAATGTGCTGAACTGTGACACACAGAAAGGTTACACAAAGCTGAGTAAAATGGATTTGTATCACTGAGCTAAAACAACTGAAAAAATATTTTTTTTTTTTATATTTTGTTTTTTTGGAACGTGACGTGCAGGAACTATGGTAGGACTGACTGACACCCTGTTAACGGTGACTATATAGTCTGCGACCCAGACAACTGTCGCACAGAGAGTTTTCTGGATCAAGCTGTAGATGATATTGGTAGCAAATGACTTGGTTGTATTCTGTGACGTACAGAAAGTGTCACCTGGACAGTATATATGGATTGGAGTGAGTCAGTGCTGAACTGTGACACACAGAATGGTTCCACAGTGCTGTGTGCA
>ONZH01027969.1:0-53252 GCA_900303285.1 Rhinella marina
GAAGGTGGTGGCGTCATCACCGATAAGCGTACACGCCTGTCAGCTGACAGGCTGACACTTATTAAAATGAACAAAGCCTGGATTTCACCGGAATTCAAATCTCCTCCGGGGGAAAGCAGCTAAAGATTAACATTACTTATGTATCCGATTCCTCTTCTCTACTCCTCCTACTCCTCCTAGTTCTCCTCCATCTTGTCATCTTTGCCTAACGCTGACCCAAAAAACACAATTTTTTAGAGGTCCAACTGGTACTCTTTTACCATAATTTTTCCGGAGGTCCACCTACAGGCCCTCTCTGTAAACAATTTTTCCGGAGTTCCACCTACAGGCCCTCTCTCCAAACAATTTTTCCGGAGGTCCACCTACAGACCCTCTCTCTAAACAATTTTTCTTTGCACCTAGTTGGGTGCTTCCCTAACATGTGATGGGTATGTGCCTCGCCTTTCTTGGTCTGGGTGAGAACAATTGCCATGAGGGTAACCACCAGGCTGTTGCAAGAGAATTTGGGGTAATGGTGGGATTTGGCAGCCTCAGATGCATCCATGCATGCTGCCCCTGCTGTTTCCTGTCCATTTCCGTGGTGTTTCCATCATTTTCTGATGTTTCCAGGTTTTCACCCAGCCTTCCCTAGGCAAAGCCTTGGTCCCCTGCAAAAAATGCTCGAGTCTTCATTGACTTCAATGGGGTTCGTTACTCAAAACGAGCACCCGAGCATCGGGAAAAGTTTGTCTCGAATAACGAGCAGCCGAGCATTTTAGTGCTCGCTCATCTCTAGAATCAACAAATCGACAAATCGATTCGCTCATCTCTAAATGCAATGCTTACCCATACAATTGCTTGTTAGCTCTTTCTGCAAATTCTATAGACTTAAAAGAAGAGGGCTAAATGAAGTGTCTGGTCAGTATGTCCAAAAATCACAGACAGCCAATGGTAAAAATAATAAAGTACAATTTGTCTACAGATATTAACATATTACCAGCATTTAACCTGAACTGTAAAATGATTATAATAACATTATGATTAGAGATGAGCGAGTAGTGTTCGATCGAGCTGGTATTCGATCGAATACTACGCTATTTGGCATACTCGATTTCGTTCGAGTATAACGGCGATGGCGCACTTAGAATTCGTTTCCCCTCCCACCTTCCCTGGCGCTCTTTTTCCACCAATCACCATGCAGGGGGGGTTTGACAGGCACGCTGAGCACGCTGGCAGCGCGAAAACGGCGTCTACATGCATTGGCTGGAAAAACCATGTGACCTCGAATATTAAAAACTCAGCTCTTCCTGCTCGTACGCATATGCTGCGTGAACTTAGTCAGGGACAGAGGCTGGAGAAGGGACAGACAGATTTTAGCTGTTGGATAGGCAGGAGCGTGATTAAAAGCCCTTATCAGGGCTACTACAGTGGACTTCAGTGATAGCTTACTACAATATAGACTTTACAGAGAACGGCTGCTGTATTCAGGGATAGCTGCTGGAGTAGGGACAGAGAGAGGCATTAGTGGTGTATTAGGTGCTCTGCTACATACCAAACTATATTTGACACTACTGCTGTGTACCTTGAAAAATACAATATATAGGCCTTAACTGGCAACTGTACTGTGCGTTCTCTTGCAAAGTAATTTCTCATAACTGTTGTTCATACACACCGTCTGATCACTCAGTACACGGCTGTGTACCTTGAAAAATACAATATATAGGCCTTAACTGGCAACTGTACTGTGCGTTCTCTTGCAAAGTAATTTCTCATAACTGTTGTTCATACACACCGTCTGATCACTGAGTACACGGCTGTGTACCTTGAAAAATACAATATATAGGCCTTAACTGGCAACTGTACTGTGCGTTCTCTTGCAAAGTAATTTCTCATAACTGTTGTTCATACACACCGTCTGATCACTGAGTACACGGCTGTGTACCTTGAAAAATACAATATATAGGCCTTAACTGGCAACTGTACTGTGCGTTCTCTTGCAAAGTAATTTCTCATAACTGTTGTTCATACACACCGTCTGATCACTGAGTACACGGCTGTGTACCTTGAAAAATACAATATATAGGCCTTAACTGGCAACTGTACTGTGCGTTCTCTTGCAAAGTAATTTCTCATAACTGTTGTTCATACACACCGTCTGATCACTGAGTACACGGCTGTGTACCTTGAAAAATACAATATATAGGCCTTAACTGGCAACTGTACTGTGCGTTCTCTTGCAAAGTAATTTCTCATAACTGTTGTTCATACACACCGTCTGATCACTGAGTACACGGCTGTGTACCTTGAAAAATACAATATATAGGCCTTAACTGGCAACTGTACTGTGCGTTCTCTTGCAAAGTAATTTCTCATAACTGTTGTTCATACACACCGTCTGATCACTGAGTACACGGCTGTGTACCTTGAAAAATACAATATATAGGCCTTAACTGGCAACTGTACTGTGCGTTCTCTTGCAAAGTAATTTCTCATAACTGTTGTTCATACACACCGTCTGATCACTGAGTACACGGCTGTGTACCTTGAAAAATACAATATATAGGCCTTAACTGGCAACTGTACTGTGCGTTCTCTTGCAAAGTAATTTCTCATAACTGTTGTTCATACACACCGTCTGATCACTCAGTACACGGCTGTGTACCTTGAAAAATACAATATATAGGCCTTAACTGGCAACTGCACTGTGCGTTCTCTTGCAAAGTAATTTCTCATAACTGTTGTTCATACACACCGTCTGATCACTGAGTACACGGCTGTGTACCTTGAAAAATACAATATATAGGCCTTAACTGGCAACTGTACTGTGCGTTCTCTTGCAAAGTAATTTCTCATAACTGTTGTTCATACACACCGTCTGATCACTGAGTACACGGCTGTGTACCTTGAAAAATACAATATATAGGCCTTAACTGGCAACTGTACTGTGCGTTCTCTTGCAAAGTAATTTCTCATAACTGTTGTTCATACACACCGTCTGATCACTCAGTACACGGCTGTGTACCTTGAAAAATACAATATATAGGCCTTAACTGGCAACTGCACTGTGCGTTCTCTTGCAAAGTAATTTCTCATAACTGTTGTTCATACACACCGTCTGATCACTGAGTACACGGCTGTGTACCTTGAAAAATACAATATATAGGACTTAACTGGCAACTGTACTGTGCGTTCTCTTGCAAAGTAATTTCTCATAACTGTTGTTCATACACACCGTCTGATCACTCAGTACACGGCTGTGTACCTTGAAAAATACAATATATAGGACTTAACTTAGGGGTGGGGTCTATTTGCTTTCCCCCTTGCCTATGCCATCTGTGGTTGTCATAGGCAACGTGATTTTAAGGGGTGCAGAATTTTATCTTCTTTTTTGTCTAGTTTGGCTTGGGGTCCATGGCAATGTTGAGGAAAGAAGGTTTCCTTGTATGGTCTCACTTTACAGAGAGGTTACGTTGTCTTTGGAGTGTATTGTTGAGAGGCTGTGATAGTGGCGTAATAGTGCGACTTGGGCGCGTTATATGCACCCACACATGCTTCCCCTGCTGTCCCAGTTGCATTCCAGCAGTGTTGGCATCCTTTTCTGAGGTTCCAGGGTGGACTTGGTGACCTCCAAGTGGTCGAATTGAGATTTCCAAGTGGCGAGCATTTTTTCCCCATAGACTTTAATGGGATTCGATATTCGGTCGAATAGTCGAATTTCGCGGTCTATTCGAATCGAATTTCGAACTTTCGAATATTTCACTACTCGCTCATCTCTAATTATGATTACCAGCTTAAGTACCTCCAGCTTCTAAAAAAAAAAAATAATATATGCACCAATTAATTTTTATAGAAACTGTAAAAAAGTCCAGTATTTTATGGACTGTCCAGTAATTTACAGACAATTGACAACTCTTGTTACCTTCCCATTCCACTCTCCCTTTGACACATTTATGCTTTAATATGCTTTATAACCAAAGTCTTGCAATATTGCTAAATAGCAGATTGTTTTTTTCTTTTGAATTATTCTAGATATATTTTACAAAATAGAAATATCCACCTAAGTCTTTTCTCCTTTTTTTTTCTCAAAATCCAACCATCTTATACCAATATTCCAAACCACTACCCCTCCCTTAGGAGCATTGACTTTGGTAAATGAGATTGGAAGAAAAAAAAAGTTCTGATATGTTTCTATGTTCTACTGTGGATAAAATATGCGTCTTTAAGATTTGCAAATTATTGTACTCTGTTTTTATTTACATTTATCTATATTTTACACAAAGTCCTGCCTATTTTGGAATTAAAGTGTATGTATTTATCAAAAACATGGTTTTAAGGAGGGTCTGGAATATTAAATATTGCAGCTAATTGAACTGTAACCCGTCTACGATAGTAGATGGGGGAATGAGGGGGCATTCATTTTGCGCAAATAAAATTTATTTTGCTGTTCTTGCGGTTTCAGGGAAATCCAGGCTTGGTTGTCACAACCTCACACTTTGTACAGTTCATAAGAAAATCCCCCACAGCTGTTACATACAGTCATGTCATCTTTTCATTACTATTCACTTATTTTAACCTTTTCTTGTAGATTAAAATGACTATGTTCTGTAAGTTACAAATATCACACAGTGTCACTGGTTAAAATAATCTCAAATTAACTACATGTCAAGTAAGACATTGAGTGATTATTGTTTCCTGAGGTGTGTGGATCTGTATTCTCACATAACCCCCTTTCTTCTGTCTGCAGTATATATGGGGCGAAAACCTGATCTCATTATCACCTTCAGTGGTTCTTGAACTTCTCTCTCTGTGTCTCATTATGTTATATTCCAGGTTGTCATTGGCCTCTTCTAGTGCTCAGTTTTCTTACACTGAGTTCCATCATATAGTAGCTTAAAAATCTCCTGCTGACCAGTTAAAATGATTGTGAATAAAATGTTTTAGACCACACTGTCTCTTTTACTATATACTGTATCTGCTTCTTAGGTTGTTACCACCTGTGTAGCCAAGAGGATGTGCAGTATAACTGGTGAAAGAATCATTAACTCCAGAGGTCGCCATCATCTCTTGCAGGCCTCTTGCCTCTACACTGACCTCTTCCAGGACTATCGCTCTATATATTTTCAATGACACCTTTCAGTAACAGAGTGACACCACTAACAAATGACCCACCTGGTATGTAATGCTTTTTTTCATTCATATCATGAATCAACAATTTCTATCTCAGCAGGAGTGGAGCCTGTTTAAGAGCTTGTCAACCCTCCATTATCTCAACTTTTATGATTATTATTAGAGATGAGCAAATTTAAAAAAATTTAATTTGGGCAATTTGACAAAGTTCGCCAAGAAAGTTGATTTATTCTGAATTAATTAATTAATCACAAATCACTATAAATCAGGTATACGCAGATCACTCTGCATAATCATATTCTTCTCACTTGGTGGCCCAATCTCAGTGTGAAGGCTTGGAAGTTAACCCTTTCCCGACAGTAAATTTACATCAGCAGCGAGGCAATTAAAAATGGTGCCGTTGGCGCGTGCAGCATGCACCATGGCTGCTGAGTGCCCGCTGTTTTAAAGAGCAGACACCTGGCACTAATGTCTGTGACTGGCAGTAATGCTGGTCATGGACTTTGAACCCTTTAGATGCCGTGGTCATCCGGGTGTGCTCCAGTTCCCCCAGTGGGGATCGAGGGAGCCAGAGCATGTATGCAGCAGTCACTGTCCTCCTATGTAATGGTACCAGAGATGGTACACAGCATTGAGGCGAGAAAACCTTTCTCGAAGCAATAAAATTTAGGGTATGACCATACTCCCATGTGGTTCCTTCTATAATGTCCGGTATCCCATTATCCCATTATGCTTTTAAAATTATTAGGGTTAAGACTAGAGATGAGCGAGTAGTGAAATATTCGAAATTTCGAAATTCGATTCGAATAGACCGCGAAATTCGACTATTCGACCAGATATCGAATCCCATTAAAGTCTATGGGGAAAAAATGCTCGCCACTTGGAAATCTCAATTCGACCACTTGGAGGTCACCAAGTCCACCCTGGAACCTCAGAAAAGGATGCCAACACTGCTGGAATGCAACTAGGACAGCAGGGGAAGCATGTCTGGGTGCATATAACGCGCCCAAGTCGCACTATTACGCCACTATCACAGCCTCTCAACAATACACTCCAAACACAATATAACCTCTCTGTAAAGTGAGACCATACAAGGAAACCTTCTTTCCTCAACATTGCCATGGACCCCAAGCCAAACTAGACAAAAAAGAAGATGAAATTCTGCACCCCTTAAAATCACGTTGCCTATGACAACCACAGATGGCATAGGCAAGGGGGAAAGCAAATAGACCCCACCCCTAATTGTCATTGTGTGTGTGTGTGAGATGTGGTCAGACATGTCTTCTTTAAAATGTAAAAACAACTCAAAAACACATGCAGAAGCCTTAAAATGCCCAAATTGTTGGCGCTTGAGATGTCAGTGACCCGACCTGGCTCAGTGTCATGTCTAGCAGGTAAAGCAGTGGGGATGTTGAGGGATGCATAGGACCGCAAAAGGCAGGAAGAGGCCGTTGGCTGGCCAGAGGCTCATGGAAAATTTTGTGGAGGCCCAAGAGGTGAGACGTCTTAAAAATTGTGTGGAGGCTAAAGAGGTGAGACCTCTTAAACATTTTGTAGAGCCCCAAGAGGTGAGACCTCTTAAAAATTATGTGGAGGCCCAAGAGGTGAGACCTCTTAAAAATTATGTGGAGGCCCAAGAGGTGAGACCGCTTAAACATTTTGTGGAGGCCCAAGAGGTGAGACCTCTTAAACATTTTGTACAGGCCCAAGAGGTGAGACCTCTTAAAAATTATGTGGAGGCCCAAGAGGTGAGACCTGTTAAAAATTATGTTGAGGCCCAAGAGGTGACACCTCTTAAACATTTTGTTTAGGCCCAAGAGGTGAGACCTCTTAAAAATTATGTGGAGGCCCAAGAGGTGAGACGTATTAAAAATTATGTGGAGGCCCAAGAGGAGAGACGTGTTAAAAATTATGTGGAGGCCCAAGAGGTGAGACCTGTTAAACATTTTGTGGAGGCCAAAGAGGTGAGACCTGTTAAACATTTTGTGGAGGCCCAAGAGGTGAGACCTGTTAAACATTTTGTGGAGGCCCAAGAGGTGAGACCTGTTAAACATTTTGTGGAGGCCCAAGAGGTGAGACCCGTTAAAAATTATGTGGAGGCCCAATAGGTGAGACCTCTTAAACATTTTGTGCAGGCCCAAGAGGTGAGACGTGTTAAAAATTATGTGGAGGCCCAAGAGGTGAGACCTGTTAAACATTTTGTGGAGGCCCAAGAGGTGAGACCTGTTAAACATTTTGTGGAGGCCCAAGCGGTGAGACCTGTTAAACATTTTGTGGAGGCCCAAGAGGTGAGACCTGTTAAAAATTATGTGGAGGCCCAAGAGGTGAGACCTGTTAAACATTTTGTGGAGGCCCAAGAGGTGAGACCTGTTAAACATTTTGTGGAGGCCCAAGAGGTGAGACCTGTTAAACATTTTGTGGAGGCCCAAGAGGTGAGACCTGTTAAACATTTTGTGGAGGCCCAAGAGGTGAGACCTCTTAAACATTTTGTGGAGGCCCAAGAGGTGAGACCTGTTAAACATTTTGTGGAGGCCCAAGAGGTGAGACCTGTTAAAAATTATGTGGAGGCCCAATAGGTGAGACCTCTTAAACATTTTGTGCAGGCCCAAGAGGTGAGACGTGTTAAAAATTATGTGGAGGCCCAATAGGTGAGACCTCTTAAACATTTTGTGCAGGCCCAAGAGGTGAGACGTGTTAAAAATTATGTGGAGGCCCAAGAGGTGAGACCTGTTAAACATTTTGTGGAGGCCCAAGAGGTGAGACCTGTTAAACATTTTGTGGAGGCCCAAGAGGTGAGACCTCTTAAACATTTTGTGGAGGCCCAAGAGGTGAGACCTGTTAAACATTTTGTGGAGGCCCAAGAGGTGAGACCTGTTAAATTATGTGGAGGCCCAAGAGGTGACACCTCTTAAACATTTTGTGGAGGCCCAAGAGGTGAGACCGGTTAAAAATTATGTGGAGGCCCAAGAGGTGAGACCTGTTAAAAATTATGAGGAGGCCCAAGAGGTGAGACCTCTTAAAAATTATGTGGAGGCCCAAGAGGTGAGACCTGTTAAAAATTATGAGGAGGCCCAAGAGGTGAGACCTCTTAAACATTTTGTGGGGACCCAAGAGGTTGAAACCTCTTAAACATTTTGTGCAGGCCCAAGAGGTGAGACCGGTTAAAAATTATGTGGAGGCCCAAGAGGTGAGACCGGTTAAAAATTATGAGGAGGCCCAAGAGGTGAGACCTCTTAAACATTTTGTGGAGGCCCAAGAGGTGAGCCATAAACATATACATTTTTCTTATTTACGGAGCAATTCTACGGCGGTTAAGGAGGAGGAGGAGGAGGAGGTGGAGGAGGAAATGGCACTTCATACAGATGGCACTTCACTTTTGGCTGCTTTCCACGGTTGGAGAAGCAAAGTCCGGGTCAATCCACTTGCTGTTCATTTTGATTAGCGTCAGCCTGTTGGCACTGTCGGTTGACAGGCGGCTGCGCTTATCGGTTATAATGCCCCCGGCTGCGCTGAACACCCTTTCTGATAGCACGCTGGCGGCAGGGCAGGCAAGCACCTCCAAGGCGTACAGGGACAGTTCCAGCCACGTGTCCAACTTGGAGACCCAGTAAGTGTAGGACGCCGAGGGATCGGGGAGGACAGGGTTACGGTCTGCCAGGTACTTCCCGCAACATCCGCCGATACTTGTCCCTCCTGCTGATAGCGGGCCCCGCAGTGATGGAAGTTGCACGAGGGGGTGCCATGAACGTGTCCCACACCTTGGAGAGTGTTCCCCTGGTGGCTGTGGGCCTGATGGATGTAGTGGGACTCTGGAGACCCTCTCCTCTCTGCCGCCAGCGATGGTGGGTGGGAAAATCTCCATCATGTTCTGCACGAGTTCCCTCTGGTATTCCAGCAATCGATTCGTCCTCTCCTCTACCGGAATAAAAGAGGAGACGTTATCTTTATACCGGGGGTCCAGGAGTGCGAAGACCCAGTACAGTTTGTTCTCCACTATCCGGACAACACGTGTGTCCCGGGAAAAGCAGCCCAGCATGAAGTCAGCCATGTGTGCCAGACTCTGAATAGGCATGACCTCACTGCCCCCCACCAGAAGGATCACTTGCCATTTCCTCCTCTTCCTCTTCCGCCTCCTCTCCGCCCCATCCGCGCTGAACCAATGGGACGCACACAGCCTGACTGCTACCCTCGCCGCCAGCATCCTCCTCCTCTTCCACAGCCACCTCCACGTCGTCCTCCTCCTCCTCATCCTCCTCCTCCTGCAACTGCCACCGTGAAGCAGACAAAAGTGTGGTCTGACTGTGTAGCTCCGTTGCGTCTCCTCCTACCCCGTCTCCTCTGCGTGCAATGCGTTCTCCCTTATTGCGATGAGCGATTCTTTAAGGACGCCTAGGAGCGGGATGGTTACGCTCACTATAGCGTCCTCGCTGCTGACCTTCTTGGTGGACTCCTCAAAGATACGCAGTACATCGCATATGTCTGCCATCCATGGCCACTCGTGGTTGGCAAACTGAGGGAGCTGAGTTGGAGGCACGCGTGGATTCATAATCTGGTACTCCATCAATGCTCTCTGCTGCTCACACACCCTGGCCAACATGGAATAGGTGGAATTCCAGCGAGTGGGCAAGGTCGCACAACAGCCGATGTTCAGGCAAATGGAGGCGTTGCTGTAGTTTTTTAAGCTAGCAGCAGCTACAGTTGACTTCCGAAAGTGAGCGCACAAGCGCCGCACTTTCACCAGTAGCTCTGCCAGGTTGGGGTAAGTCTTCAGAAATTTTTGGACTACCAGATTAAAAACGTGGGCCAGGCATGGTACGTGATTGAGTTCGGCAAGCTCCAGAGCCGCCACCAGGTTACGGCCGTTATCGCACACGACCATGCCTGGTCCTAGCTGCAGCGGCAACAGCCACATCTCCGTCTGCTGCAATATGGCGTCCCTCACCTCTGGGGCGCTGTGCTTCCTGTCGCCCAAGCTGATGAGCTTAAGCACCGCCTGCTGACGTCTCCCCGCGCCAGTGCTGCAATGCTTCCAGCTAGCGGCTGAGGGCGATGTTAAGGCAGAGGAGGAGGAGGAGGAGGAGGGGGGTTTATCAGAACCCATGCTGGCAATCTTGGGCGGGGTGGTAGGTAGGCCGTCTCTGTTTGCGACCCCGTCCCCGCTTCCACTACATTCACCCAGTGTGCCGTCAAAGAGATGTAGCGTCCCTGGCCGCAAGCGCTTGTCCATGAGTCGGTGGTCAAGTGGACCTTTGCGCTGACTGCGTACCTCAGGGCCCGCCTGATGTTACGCGACACGTGCTGGTGCAGGGCGGGGACGGCACTCCGGGAAAAGTAGTGGCGGCTGGGGACGGAAATAGCGAGGTGCGGCAGCCGCCATCAGGTCGCGGAAGGCCTGCGTCTCCACAAGCCTAACGGCAACATCTCCAGGGCCAGCAGTTTGGAGATGTGGCAGTTTAAGGCTTGGGCTTGGGGGTGACTCGAGGCGTACTTCCGCCTGCGGTCGAACGCCTGCGAGATGGACAGTTGTTGGGACGAGGAGTGTGAGGGTGCAGGCGAAGAGGCGGGGGAAGGGGAGGCTGAAGGAGAAGGCCCCAAAGTAGCCGAGGCAGAGGCAGATGTGGAGGTGTCCTGGCTGGAGGTCTGGACCGCAGTGGCAGCACACAACAAAGGGGAAGAGGCAGTGGCAGCAGGACCGGGCGCAGTTTGTATTGCGTTTGCTCTCTCCCACTCAGCCCAGTGCTTGACTTCCAAGTGACGCCGCATGCCTGAGGTGGTCAGATTGCTCTTCTCAGAGCCCCTACTCAGTTTTGAGTGGCAGAGTGTGCAAACCGCGCTCAGTTTGTCATCCGCACAAACATTAAAAAATCTCCACACCACAGAAGTACGAGGCCTCGATGGGGGAGCTTCGCGCGACTGCCCGCTGCCGGGAACAGCTTCGGCCGTGCTGGCTGTGGCCTCACTACTTTGTCTGGACTGTCCTCTGCCTCTGGACATCCCTCTGCCTGTGGACATCCCTCTGCCTGTGGACATCCCTCTGCCTGTGGACATCCCTCTGCCTCTGGACATCCCTCTGCCTCTTGCTGCCTTTTTCGGTGCTGCGCAGACCACCACCTCTCCACTGCTTTCCCCGCTGGACATCACCCCTGGCCAAGTGGGGTCGGTCATTTCGTCATCCACCACCTCCTCTTCCTCACTCTGCTCCTCCTCCTGCCCACTGGACATTCCAACAGCCTCCCTTGATGGCAACTGCGTCTCATCATCATCATCGCTCATGATAACAGATGCTGGTTCAGGGTCCACATCAGCAGGAGATGGCGAAAACTCAAGGGTTTGGGCATCACTACAAACAAATTCCTCTCCTAGCTCCTGGGATTCTTCCGGCACATCTGAAAAAGGACCCGAAAAGAGCTCCTGGGAGGGGTCAAGGGTGGGATGACTCTGTTGGCCAGGTGTGGAGGAAGGAGGGTCAGAGTGAGACTGTGTGGATGACTGGCTGGTGGACAACTGTGTGGAAGCGCTATCGGCTATCCATTGCACCACCTGTTCAACCTGCTCAGGCCTCAACAGCGGTGTAACCCGCCCCCTGCTTAACTGTCCCATAAAGGCAGGGATTCTGGATGAGCGGGATCCTGGCTGTCCCTCACCAGCACGCATTGTATCCCCACTGGCTTCAACAAGGCCCCCAACAGCATTTCCGCGCCCCCGTCCTCGTCCTATTCCGCTAGCCCCCGCCGCATTTTTTTTTTTTTTACAATATTTTGCCTTCACAGCCGTGAAATTAGTTTGCAAGAGAACGCACAGTACAGTTGCCAGTTAAGGCCTATATATTGTATTTTTCAAGGTACACAGCCGTGTACTAAGTGATCAGACGGTGTGTATGAACAACAGTTATGAGAAATTACTTTGCAAGAGAACGCACAGTACAGTTGCCAGTTAAGGCCTATATATTGTATTTTTCAAGGTACACAGCCGTGTACTAAGTGATCAGACGGTGTGTATGAACACCAGTTATGAGAAATTACTTTGCAAGAGAACGCACAGTACAGTTGCCAGTTATAAGGCCTATATATTGTATTATTCAAGGTACACAGCCGTGTACTAAGTGATCAGACGGTGTGTATGAACACCAGTTATGAGAAATTACTTTGCAAGAGAACGCACAGTACAGTTGCCAGTTAAGGCCTATATATTGTATTTTTCAAGGTACACAGCCGTGTACTAAGTGATCAGACGGTGTGTATGAACAACAGTTATGAGAAATTACTTTGCAAGAGAACGCACAGTACAGTTGCCAGTTATAAGGCCTATATATTGTATTTTTCAAGGTACACAGCCGTGTACTAAGTGATCAGACGGTGTGTATGAACACCAGTTATGAGAAATTACTTTGCAAGAGAACGCACAGTACAGTTGCCAGTTAAGGCCTATATATTGTATTTTTCAAGGTACACAGCCGTGTACTAAGTGATCAGACGGTGTGTATGAACAACAGTTATGAGAAATTACTTTGCAAGAGAACACACAGTACAGTTGCCAGTTATAAGGCCTATATATTGTATTTTTCAAGGTACACAGCCGTGTACTAAGTGATCAGACGGTGTGTATGAACACCAGTTATGAGAAATTACTTTGCAAGAGAACGCACAGTACAGTTGCCAGTTAAGGCCTATATATTGTATTTTTCAAGGTACACAGCCGTGTACTAAGTGATCAGACGGTGTGTATGAACAACAGTTTATGAGAAATTACTTTGCAAGAGAACGCACAGTACAGTTGCCAGTTATAAGGCCTATATATTGTATTATTCAAGGTACACAGCCGTGTACTAAGTGATCAGACGGTGTGTATGAACACCAGTTATGAGAAATTACTTTGCAGAGAACGCACAGTACAGTTGCCAGTTAAGGCCTATATATTGTATTTTTCAAGGTACACAGCCTTGTACTAAGTGATCAGACGGTGTGTATGAACACCAGTTATGAGAAATTACTTTGCAAGAGAACGCACAGTACAGTTGCCAGTTAAGGCCTATATATTGTATTTTTCAAGGTACACAGCCGTGTACTAAGTGATCAGACGGTGTGTATGAACACCAGTTATGAGAAATTACTTTGCAAGAGAACGCACAGTACAGTTGCCAGTTATAAGGCCTATATATTGTATTTTTCAAGGTACACAGCAGTAGTGCCAAATATAGTTTGGTATGTAGCAGAGCACCTAATACACCACTAATGCCTCTCTCTGTCCCTACTCCAGCAGCTATCCCTGAATACAGCAGCCGTTCTCTGTAAAGTCTATATTGTAGTAAGCTATCACTGAAGTCCACTGTAGTAGCCCTGATAAGGGCTTTTAATCACGCTCCTGCCTGTCCAACAGCTAAAATCTGTCTCTCCCTTCTCCAGCCTCTGTCCCTGACTAAGTTCACGCAGCATATGCGTACGAGCAGGAAGAGCTGAGTTTTTAATATTCGAGGTCACATGGTTTTTCCAGCCAATGCATGTAGACGCCGTTTTCGCGCTGCCAGCGTGCTCGGCGTGCCTGTCATACCCCCCCTGCATGGTGATTGGTGGAAAAAGAGCGCCAGGGAAGGTGGGAGGGGAAACGAATTCTAGGTGCGCCATCGCCGTTATACTCGAATTAAATCGAGTACGCCGAATATCGTAGTATTCGATCGAATACCAGCTCGATCGAACACTACTCGCTCATCTCTAGTTAAGACCAGATGGCCGAACATAGTGGATGAATCAAACATGCCAGATGGATCATTCCATCAACACTGTCCCTAGCGCATGGGCTCTTGCCATGTCTTTGCCTTGCTCAGCTCACAGGATGATGGTGTATCAGGGTTTTATAAGGTTGTGACGTCACAGGGGATGGCTACCAGTGGATTGGCTGGCTACATGGCATTATGGGTCATATTGCGTTCCCTGGCTTCTTACTTTCACTTTGTAACAGTGCAGCCACCATTTTAGGAAAAACTGATTTGTTACCACATAGCGCAAGAAAATTTAGATTAATTTTGAATCAAATTTTTTCTGTACTTCATACCGCATTCTGCTTTGGATGCTTCGATTCACTCAAGACTAATTATTATTATTGTCAACTAGAAAGCATCTATGTTATATTCCTATAATTTCATAAAAAGATTTTACAAGGATTTAAAACTAAACAAACTTTGAACATACAAAATAGACAAAAAATAAAATCCTAACAATACCTCCTCTAATGGGGTTAATCAGTTGCACCTTTGGAAAAATCCATACTCACCCATTCCCTACAGACTCCATTCTGGCTCTCTGACTCTCCTTACTGGTTTTCTGATTTCCATCTGTCAACTTTCACATAGATGTGGTCACATGAAGCCACTGCAACCAATGACTGGTCTTAACCCAGCAGTTACATGCCATGAGGCCAGTTACTGGCTGTCCTGACATACTGTATGTGAAATCTCTATGCGTCCCTAGAGATCAGTCATTTACCCTAACCCACCTTCATACAGTCTTGTTATTGGTTGGTAACCAAGTGGTCAGTAGAAGGCATCTCCCTCAACTGCTTTTTCTACAATAGGACACAAAAATTAAGTGCCACCCTATGTAAGCTGCACTTCTCAATCATTTACAAGCCAAAAATGTAAGAAATCATCAGGATATTATTTATTTACCCATTTGTCTTCTGTAGACTGACAAACCTCATGGACAAGTTTACTTTAAGTATTATTTTTTTTTATTCATTTCTATGCTTAGCTTTCCTTTAAAAACACTGGTAGCAAAAAGCATTTTGATCACATGTATAATCATCTTTAATGATAGCAGCTAGTGCTGCAGCGAGCTCTGGGTATCATGTTAGCTGATATGGTTCATATAATCTGGAAAGGAATATAAATCAGAATATATACATCTCAATTCTTAGTGTGTTTTTGGGATGACAGAGGCAGAAAATGATTTACTAACCCCATAAGCAATGAAGTGTGGCTAATGTGAATTGTAAATGTGATGCTGGTTTATGGAAGCCACTGAAAAGCACCCAGTCTCTGGGTTTATTTGAAATGTGGTAAATGTAAGAACTACATCTTAATCTTGTTTTGTCAGAAAGAAAGGGTATGTGTAAGACACAAAAACAAGAGGTAGACTGGAGATCTCTATGTGGATATTAGATATTAATCAGTGTATGCTGCTGGGTTAAGAGGAGCTGTCTCTTCCACTAGCATGCATTTTTCAGTAACTGGCTCCATTCCCCATGGAATCCCATTTCTGGAGCATGTTTTCATATACCTTTATGCTGTGCCATTCCTCTGTTATTCTGACTAGAAGTTTATGAATGAATTTCCAGCAGTCTGAAATTACTGTCCATCTGGGTGTTACAAGTAGGAAGGGGGGGGGGGTGTCTATGATTGAAGACAACTCCAATCACAGACTTTTAACCCCTCAGCTAGTCAATGGCAAATTGCAACCATGGAATCTCAGCAGTCATTTACAGGAAGCAACCTGCTCCCGATAATTGGATGTCCCCCCCCTTCCTACTTGTCCCATTCCATTTCTATGGCAACCAACATTGTAAAAGATCCCAAGGCTGCTATAGTAAAATTCCTATTAAACACTTCCTGTGACAGGGCTTACTAAGAACATAATTATTTCCCCATGTGCTGCAATGGTAAGACATTGCAGTCAATGTTAGAAGCAATCTAACAATCTCATACAAGGGAACACTTACACAAATCCATAGATGGAAATATAAAAAGTTCTTTATATCAGAATATGATGATGCTAATAATTTAAAAAAGTTTTTTATGTATTATAGAGAAAAAGAAAAAAATATATATAAGACCAAGTTATTTGGTCAGTTTTTCCCATCAGCTATTTTGAGCCAAAACAGAGTGCAGGTCAAAAACACATAATGGGAGCAAATCATTATACCTTATCTGTGAGTAGGCTTCACGACTAGTTTGATCCGACCATGAAATTGGGCCTATCGTGGCTTCAGCTAGAGATCTAAGGGCCATTATATTCCCAAAAAATAATCAAGCCTCGAGTGGGTGAGTGGAATAAAAGGTGTATTGTCTAGCTGTCGGATTATCAACTCTCCAAAGGTCATAAAGGGAGTACATTCGGATCAATTTTCTAAAACCCCGGGATAGGCGTTTGGTCTGGGAGCTAGGAGTCGAGGGGGGAGTTGTCAGTCTATCCATACATTCTGAAAATGGAACGTTAAAGTCTCCCCCTATAATCTGTATCATCCCCCTAATAGGCGAGAGGAGAGAGAAGAGGGAAGAGAAGAAGGAAATCTGGCCAGAGTTTGGGGCATAAAGGGAGCAGAGCTGTAGTTTCTGACCATAGAGAATACCCTGGAGGATCACAAATCGTCCTAGCGGATCAGAGTGAACCTTGTCTACCTGAAAAGGGCAGGACCTAGACAAAAGAATGGCCACTCCTGACGATTTTGAGTCAGAAGAGGCCAGAAACACACGGGGAAACCAGTGTTTTGCGAAAGCAAAGGATCCCTCATTTGTAAGATGGGTTTCTTGAATAAGAACAATATCCACTTTAGACCTACGGAATTCCCTCAAGGCTATGCGCCTCTTAAAGTTAGAATTAAGGCCTTTAACATTTAAGGACATAATTATAGCCATTGTAGGAAAAACCAGAACTCAAAGCAGATGGTATGATTGTGGAAGAGGATATGGGCGAAGAGAAAAATAGTCGGTGCCAGGCTGCCCCTCCAGTACAGAACAAAGCTAGGCCATACATAGTACATGACAATAGGGCAAACCGTAACATAACCATAGAGAGCTGATATAGAAGAACAATTCTACAAAATACAAAACTTAATACAAACACTAAGGGGTTCTTGGAGATCAGAACCATCTAGTCTATGGAGTTCAGGGGAAGGGAAATGTGAGAAAAGCAGTGGTTCAGCTAATCCTTCTTAGCTGAAACAAACAGACCGAACTCCTTCAGGGAAAAGTGGTGGATAACGGTGGCTGAGAGCACTGGAAGAGTCTCCACCCCAGAACTCCATAGAAACAGAGTATGAAGAGTAGAATACTCACATAACAGTCAAAATGTTAGAGTATAGATAAGCGAGAGGGGAAAGTAAAGCAACCCAGTATGAGAATGAGAGACAGTGGCAACAGAATAACAGACAGTGCACATATTTACGTCCCCGAGAGAAAGGTCCATTATTCAGTGGATCCAGTCCCCGTCTTCGGAGTGTCAGCCTGGTTTCTCCCACGGTGGTCCAAGTTGCCGGTATCAGTGGCAAGGTGGAAGGCAACTCCAAGCCGGCAGCTGCGGTGCGGTGAGGTCCAGACGCGCGCAGAATTCCGGGAGATCCTCCGGGTCTTTGAGGGTCACTGTGGAACCATTTTTACGTGCTGACAGGCTAAAGGGGAAGCCCCAATGGTACGGGATAGCGTTCTTTTGAAGAAGATCCAGTAGAGGTTTCAAGGCTCTGCGCTTCTGGAGGGTTATCCAGGAGAGATCCTGAAACAGAGATATTTTGGCTCCAGCGTAGTCCACGTGTTGTAGTTTACGAGCTCTTGTCATAATGTCCTCTTTGAGGGCAAAATCATTAACATAGCATATGATGTCTCTTGAAGGACCTTGCGGCGATTTTTGTCTGAGCGCTCGATGTGCTTGATCCATCAGATGTGTGGGCGGTCTGTTGAGAACAGAGTTGAAGATAGTAAGCAGAATAGCCCAAACGTCTTCCTCTCCCTGGGCTTCTGGGACGCCCCGGACTCTGATGTTGTGGCGGCGTCTTCTATTATCCAGGTCTTCCACATGGTTATGCAGGTCTCGCAGTTGGAGGGAGTGGGAGGACATTTGTTTTTGTAGCGAGCGGATAACTGTGTGAGGGGCATTATGATCATCTTCAAGCTGGTGAACTCACATGTCCACATTCTGAACATCTTGTCGGATGGCGGAGATCTCCTCCTTGAAGGCATCCTTAACTCCAGAAATTAGGGCCTGGAAGTCCTGCTTAGTAGGAAGCTGCTGTATATAGGACCACCAATCATGGGGGGGATCTGTGAGGGGTCTAGGTCCTTCTGACCCAGTAGATAAGGATGAGCCACAGTGCGAGGGATGTCGGGGTCTCAGTAACTGTGGGATGCCAACATCCAGCAAACCCATGGGGGATACACCAGGTGAAGAGTGGGAGATATGAGGTGTTGCAGGGCTGTCTGCTCTCTGAGGGAGCTCAGGAAGACGCCTACTGGGTAAAGGGGGCGATAAGGAGCCCTGGGTAGAGATGGGCTTGCTCTTTTCTGTGACCCGAGAGCAGAGGCTGTCTGGCTGGCCCTCTAGGGGGAGTGGGGAGACTCCTGAGGGCTGGGGTCCGATATGAGTCCCCCTGGGGGATGGTAGGTCAGGGATGTACTCTGCGTTCAAAGCCACACCACGTTACTGGCTGTAGGCTAACAGCAGGGGCCTCTGCTCCCCTGATTATGGGGCTCATGTGGGGCTCAATAATTTCAACCCCTATGGGGTCTGAGGTCTGCTGCCAAGCTGAGGTGCCCTGCATAGCACTTACAGACTGGGGGTGCCACTGGAGCAGGAAAGAGCTTACCCGCTCTTGCTGTGGGGAGAGAGAGGGAGGCGCTTCAGCCTCCTGCGTCAGCGTGGCACATGGCGCCGCCATGTTGGATTCTGCAGGCGCGCTTCTGTGCAGAAAACTCTCCAGTGTCCTGGCTTGAGACGACAGCAGCGTGTCAGGAGTTCCCCTGAGCGGTTTCTGGGCTCTTCTCTTCCCCATCTCGGCGGTGAGTGCATGCTAATTTTATCAAAATGGAGCCTGGGGTAGACGGAGCTCAGCAGTTACACGTCTGCACCCGACGGCATCCGGCCACGCCCCCAATCTTACAGCATTTAATAGAAAAGGTTATCCACATCTTTAGTGTTCACTCTACTGTCTAAATACCGTCCAGATGTGCTCATCCTCACCTTTCCTCTTTGCTCAATATATGTCAAGATGTGTTAGTTGACCAGCTTTTCTAGACATTATGATTTCATGATATTATGTCACAAGATGTCTATTGTATATCTGTCTATGTGTTCCATGATGTGAATTGCAGCCTGTCAAGGGTCTAGCTAGCCTGTTTTGAGATTGCATTAAATGTGTTTCATCAGAAACTGGGATGCCACCACACGGTCAAGTTTCTGCATTAAGTTTTGGAAGCTAAAATCAGGAGTGGATAATAAAATTAGAGAGAGTATAAAGGACAGATATCACTTCTCTTTTTTAAATCCACTTCTGGTTTTCACTTCTAAAACTGCAAGAAGAAACCTGATTGTGCTAAATTTGAGCAAAGACAAGGGTGGTCACATGTGTAAATACAGTTCACCATAGCAAAGTATACTGATTGCATGTATCACTCCTGTCTTGTGGCATCAGTTTCCATTTATTGTAGAAAAACCCTTTGTTCAATCAAGGCTACTTTCACACTAGCGTTTTATAATTCTGGTATTGAGTTCCGTCATAGGGGCTCAATACCGGAATAAAAAGTTTTGTCCCCATTCATTGTCAATGGGGGCAAAACTGAACTGAAGACAACGGAATGCTCATAGAAGCATTCCGTTAGAAGCATTCCGCATGCTGCGGTTTGCTCTCCGGTCCAGGCATCCGCACCACGACGGATCCGGAATGACCCCCAATGAAAGTCAATGGGGACGGATCCATTTGGTGTGATACAATGGTGAACGGATCCGTCCTCCATTGACTTTCAATGGAGTTCATGATGGATCCGTCACATACACACATACAGACATACACATATACAGACATACACTTAAACATACACAGACATATACACATACAAATACACATACATACTTACATGCTCCTGGCAGGTCACCATAGTGCAGGAGGAGCAGGACAGCACGCACATAGGACGATTCCACCCGGCACCCAGCAGAGGGCGCTGTGGGGAATCGTCCTATGTGCGCGCCGTCCTGCTCCTGCACTGTGCTGTGGAGACCTGCCGGGAGCATGTAAGTATGTATGTGTATATGTCTGTGTATGTATGTGTGTATGTACTGTGTGACATCTGTGGGGCCGGAGCCACATGTCCCTGAGGCAGCATGGATCTGGCAGCACCCTTCACCTGCCGGATCCGTGCTGCTGCTGCTAATGTGAAAGAGGCCTAACAATACAAAGCCTGAGAATGTAGAACATCAGAGGTCAACGACAGATGGTGAAAATTGCGTTTCTTTGCTCTCTTGTGTAGTGATATACATACTGCTGCAGCTCCTCAAAAATCACACTACTTGACTTTGTTTGCAAAAGGGCCCCTGTGCCCAATTTAGAGAAGTCAAAGAGAAAAGCTAAAACAGGTAAATGACTGACTATGACTATAATGAAATTCTACAATACAGCTGCCAGGACATTATGGACATTTGCACCTCTATTAGGCTTCATTCATACTTCCGTATTTGTGCACATCCTGAAAAACGGTCAGTTTTTTGCGGATCCGTTGTTCCGCAAAAAACTCAATTTTTCAAGCACATCTGTTCGTTTTTCCGCAAAAAATGGAAAGGATGTATCCGTATGTCATGCGTTTTTTGCGGATCCACAAAAAACGGAAGGAGGTATCAAATCTTTTTTTGTTTTTTTTCCTACCCTCCTGGAATGGAATCCGCAAATGTGGATGACATGCGGATGCCTTTCCGCATGTCTTCCGCATTTTTGGAGGTTCCATAGACTTGTATTGAGCTACGGACCGCAAAATTGGGATAGAAGTAGGACAGGAGGATTTCTTTATGCGGACAGTCAGTACGGACACACGTATGCGGACAGCACACGATGTACTGTCCGCATTTTTTCGGGACCCATTGAAATGAATGGATCCGCATCCTATCCGCATAATTGTCCGAAATTGCAGAAACGGATGCGGAAAGGTTGCGGATACAAAATACGGACGTGTGAATGGAGCCTTAGCCTGTGGATAGGTGGTTAGTGTTGATTCTGGGACAACTCTTTAACAGTAGTACGCAAAGTTTTCACAGTTTTTACCAATTTTTAGGGTGAATCAAAATAAAAGAGATTAAATAAACTTAAAGGGTTTGTCTTACTTCAGCGAAAAGCATTTAATTTATTTAGAGAATGTTAATACCAGGCACTTACTAATGTATTGTGATTGTCCATATTGCCTCCTTTGCTGGCTGGATTCATTTTTCCACCACATTATACACTGATTGTTGGTTATTACCACCCTGCAATCCATCAGCAGTGGCTGTGATTGCACACTATGGGTAAAAGCACTAGCCTATGTGTACTCCCACCCTTTTTCCTATACTGGGCAAGCAAGATGGATTGCAGGGTGGTTGTAACCATAGAAATGAACAGTGTATAATGTGATCGAAAAATGAATACAGCCAGCAAGGGAAGCAATATGGACAATCACAATACATTAGTAAGTGCCTTGCATTAACTTTCTCTTCATGATAAATGCCACTTGCTGAAGTGAGACAACCCCTTTAAGGCCCTGACCTATTGTATTACTGTCAGGCTGCCAATAGCCCACCCAGGAATCAATAAGAATGCAGAATAAAAGGACTACTAAACTTTTAAGTTAGATACCAATAAAATTAACACAAAACATTAAAAAATTCCCCCATAAATGGGATACTTCTTTATTGATCGCACCTCTACCTACTGTGAAAACCACAGGCCTCCTACTGACATCATAGGTAGAGGAGGGTAACTCTTATCAAAACATACAGTACAGACCAAAAGTTTGGACGCACCTTCTCATTCAAAGAATTTTCTGTATTTTCATGACTATGAAAATTGTAGATTCACACTGAAGGCATCAAAACTAGGAATTAACACATGTGGAATTATATACTTAACAAAAAAGTGTGAAACAACTGAAAATATGTCTTATATTCTAGGTTCTTCAAAGTAGCCATCTTTTGCTTTGATTACTGCTTTGCACACTCTTGGCATTCTCTTGGTGAGCTTCAAGAGGTAGTCACCTGAAATGGTTTTCACTTCACAGGTGTGCCCTGTCAGGTTTAATAAGTGGGATTTCTTGCCTTATAAATGGGGTTGGGACCAGGAGTTGTGTTGGGCAGAAGTCAGGTGGATACACAGCTGATAGTCCTACTGAATAGACTTAGAAATTTGTATTATGGCAAGAAAAAAGCAGCTAAGTAAAGAAAAATGAGTGGCCATCATTACTTTAAGAAATGAAGGTCAGTCGGTCTGAAAATATGGGAAAACTTTGAAAGTGTCCCCAAGTGTAGTCGCAAAAACCATCAAGCGCTACAAAGAAACTGGCTCACATGAGGACCGCCCCAGGAAAGGAAGACCAAGAGTCACCTCTGCCGCGGAGGAGAAGGTCATCCGAGTCACCAGCCTCAGAAATCGCAGGTTAACAGCAGCTCAGATTAGAGACCAGGTCAATGCCACACAGAGTTCTAGCAGCAGACACATCTCTGCAACAACTGTTAAGAGGAGTCTGTGTGCAGCAGGCCTTCATGGTAAAATAGCTGCTAGGAAACCACTGCTAAGGACAGGAAACAAGCAGAAGAGACTTGTTTGGGCTAAAGAACACAAGGAATGGACATTAGACCAGTGGAAATCTGTGCTTTGGTCTGATGAGTCCAAATTTGAGATCTTTGGTTCCAAACACCATGTCTTTGTGCGACACAGTAAAGGTGAACGGATGGACTCTACATGCCAGGTTCCCACCGTGAAGCATGGAGGAGGACGTATGATGGTGTGGGGGTGCTTTGCTGGTGACACTGTTGGGGATTTATTCAAAATTTAAGGCATACTGAACCAGCATGTCTACCACAGCATCTTGCAGCGGCATGCTATTCCATCTGGTTTGCGTTTAGTTGGACCATCATTTATTTATCAATAGGACAATGACCCCAAACAAACCTCCAGGCTGTGTAAGGGCTATTTTACCAAGAAGGAGAGTGATGGGGTGCTACGTCAGATGACCTGGCCTCCACAGTCACCAGACCTAAACCCAATCGAGATGGTTTGGGGTGAGCTGGACAGCAGAGTGAAGGCAAAAGGGCCAACAAGTGCTAAGCATCTCTGGGAACTCCTTCAAGACTGTTGGAATACCATTTTAGGTAACTACCTCTTGAAGCTCATCAAGAGAATGCCAAGAGTGTGCAAAGCAGTAATCAAAGCAAAAGATGGCTACTTTGAAGAACCTAGAATATAAGACATATTTTCAGTTGTTTCACACTTTTTTGTATATAATTCCACATGTGTTAATTCATAGTTTTGATGCCTTCGGTGTGAATCTACAATTTTCATAGTCATGAAAATACAGAAAACTCTTTGAATGAGAAGGTGTGTCCAAACTTTTGGTCTGTACTGTATACATATATATATATATATTTTATATAACCTGTATGTTATGATAAACACAATAACACAGTGGAGGTACCTTATTGACCATAGTGATCATCCTTAGTGTCCGGAGATCTTCTACCTCACCTCTGATTCTGGACGGATTTCACTGTTGGTACTCCGAATCATGCTCATTCCGGGTCTTGATTGTGGTTACAAATCCAAAGTGGCAATTGAAAAAGATGAAGAAAAATTAAATCTAAGCATGTCCAGTGTATGATGTTTTTCTGCCGTCAATCTTCTATGTTTCTATGTGGATGCTATTGGTCCCAATTTTTCCCTGCAGATGAAGGGAAGGGGCTATTACACTCTGACCAAACCTCACATACAGAGCACCCACCTTGACAAGGGAAACCCTTTCCAGAACCTCACCCTGTTTTGGACCTAGTCCCTAATACTACCTAGAGCTGCCGAACATACCATGTTTATGTCTAGAAAGGCTGCACTCTTCAGGGGACTTCAATGCTAGGAGATAATTATAAAGAAAAAAAAAGGTATAAAGCAAAAAATAAAACCAAATACTTAAATATAAGGGATTGCCCGGTGAGATGGGTTTGCTCCATCCATATCTAAGGCTCCTAGTCAGTAGATCCAGGTCCCAGGTTGCTGTCTGTTACTAAGTTAAGTGAGACCCAGTCCAGATCAACTCTCTCACAGTTGAGAGTAACAGATGGGTCACTCAGGTGTAGGGGAAGCATCCTGATGTGTGTGCTGTCTATATATAGCTATCCCCCTTGTAGATTCAAAGTCTGACATGGAGACTGATGTCACAGAGCCTGAAAAGTCATGCCATATGTCACATGTGGCGTCAGAATATGACTCTGCCCATCTCACTGGCAGGGAACTAATGCAGTGGGGATTATCCAGGAGACCATGGCCGAATTTGGTGAATCAAACTCAACCCTGTATATAGGTTCATATATTAAAGGGCTTACATGGCATTTGATGAATAAAGCTTAATTTTTGGGGAGGGATACTGGGTCAAGGTAGGAAAGATATTTGTGAATAAAGAATCTAAACACAGTGGAGGGCAATGCAAAACTAATGATGAAAAATTCCTACATAATAATTGGAGTGGGGAGGGATTAATAAGCTATGACTCATTCCCCATATTCTGTATTGAGCCCCCCTAACTTAATAAAAAGAGGAGGGGGGATAAGGCTGGAGATGAGAGAGGGGGAGGAGAAAGGGGGGGAGAGGGAATACAATGATGTAAATGTAATAGCTGAAGTTGAGCTGTTCATTCAAACCATGTGGGGTTAACGTTCATCATGACATACAGGTTGTATATATAGGTTTTGGTAAGAGTTACCCTTCTCCATCTATGATGTCAGAAGGAGACCTGTGGTTTTCACAGAAGGTAGCTATTTTCAGGGGAATCTTTTAATGCTTTGTATTAATTTTATTGGTATCTAACTTAAAAGTTAAATTTTAGTAGTCCTTTATTCTGTAAGCTAATTTTAGGGTGAATCCTAAAACAAGAAACTCTATAAATGAAATAGGGATAAGACCTTTTGTATCTGTTTTCATTTAAGCTAAAAGGCTGCCTCAAATTTGTTTTATGTTACCCGCTACTTTTCCTATGCATAAGCAACAAATGTTCTTTTCAGATTTCCTCGAAAGACTATTTTGCTCTGTAGACTGTAGATCTACAAGCATTACATACAGAACAGGAATGGTGCTGCTTAGAAAATACCTAAACTGATCTAAAAATGCTTTCTTTCAGTAAATATAATTTAATCTATTAAACCATTTTTAAACTGATGCAAAGCTGCCCCATGGCTGAGTGATATGTAATATATCAACCACAACCTCTGAATAATAAGCACTATGTTTCCCTGCCTGCTGCTCATGGGAGAGATGCCTCCTCTCGAAGGTTTGCCAGTTGTCATCATGTTAAATTAAATCACTGATCACTGAGTATTCTGCTGTCTGGAATGATTTGCTTGCGACCAAAACCTTGACTTCCTTAATAAAATTATATTTTCTCATTTTATCCCACAATAAGAACTAATTAAGTATTTTTTATTATTCAAACAGTATTTGGGTAAGCGTGACCTCAATTACAGGAGTGGAACCGTTTAGATTGGCGATTCCTGATAGCTTGAGGATTGTAAATTAAGTGAAACAGCATTTCATAAAATAATTCCCTCCATGTCTGGAGGGCAAGAGACTGTGCTGCATGCTGTACAAACACAATATGCAATACATATTGCATGCACCATATGTTACATAGTTACATTGTTTATGTGCTATATACAAATCATACAAATCAGTGGGAAGCACTGTGGCTCAGTGGTTAGCCCTGGTGCAACACTGGGGTTCTGGGTCTAATTCTGACCATGGACAGCATCTGCATGCATTTAAATTTCCTCAATAGACACGTTCTTATTCTCTGTTTTTGTCAGATATTATGTCAGATATACATTTTAGCTGTATCTTAATCCATTCTTCTATATCAGAACTGAATAAAGGGCTACAGAAATGTAACTCTCCTCCTACTCTCTCCTTATTTTGAAATCAAAGAAGTGTGGACCCTTCAAGTAAATGAAACTAATAAATAGAATATCACTGATTTTTTACAATTCTAGATCAGACATACTTGTACATATGTTATACTAAGATGTATTTAGATGGACCACTAAAAGTACATAGGATGGCATATTTCGCTTTAAATAAAGGAGGCATTGGAGGAAAGTTGCTTATGACTGGACTGCAGTTACCACTTCCAACCACTACATAGTGGATAATGCTGTGTAGTTCCAGTGTTTCATGAGTAAGGGTCTGTATGCATTGACTCGAAATGCATCAACACTATTGTCTGTGTGTGTGGCTTTTTATCTTTTTGCATAAATAAACTTTTTATGGAAGTTGGATTTCTCTATATTTTTTCATCAAGATTGGTACACCCGATCTAGGTGTTATCTGTGCTTCTGGAATTAACCATATGTGAGCTGGACTTGTAATTTACTTTGTACTAGAGGTACACTGGATTGCATACCAAGCAACCCACCTCTTATTCTGATACGTTCACTTTAGATAAGAGGCATGGTGGGAAAGTTGCTTATGATTGGACTGCAGTAACCACCTCCAACTACTACATAGTAGACAAAGCTGTGTAGTTCCAGTGCCAGATATATGTACCAGAGCTACTGCAGAACAACTGAACAGCAGGTGAGCCAGGAGTTGGGCTTCTGCGAATCTGGTAGTGACGACCTGTGCTAAGGATAGGCTATCAATATAAAAGTCCTGGATAACAACTTTAAACTTATTCCAGATTTCCTGTATCATGTGACCAGATGTATTTATTTATTTTTAGCATTGTCTAATGTGCTAAAGGTGCTAAAACTGAATAAAGACTAAAATAATCACGATGAGGAGTTCCTACTTGCAGGATAGGGATAGTGTGTCAGAAAATAGCTGCTCCAGCCCAATTAACTGTTGTACTTGTGATGCATAACAGTAATATATAAACACCTGCACACAACGTGGATTAAATGCATTTTTTCTGTGTGGATTTTGTGCAGAAAAAATGTAGCATAATAAGACAAATTTCATGTTCACTTTGCTATTTTCTTAGGAGCAGAAATTGACCTGTTGTGTGAATTTTGAAATCTGCAGCATGTCAATTGTTGTTGCTGTTTTTTTTCTGTGGACTTCTCTCTTTTCAATGGAAGGGTGAAATCTCTGAAAAATCTGCATTAAACCTGTGCTAAAAACCACATAAAAACCAAATAGCCATTGAAAAACCACACAAAAACGTGATGAATGTGCAGATTTTCTGCATACAAATCTCGACCATGTGCAGGTACCCTTAAAAAGTATTAAGCCACCTCAAATAGAGCAAAGTTTTAGTGAGTTTACCTTTGTTCTGTTTTTTCTTTTTCTTATTTTACAATAACATCAAAAGTGGGAAAAGGCGTAAAAAATTAATTAATTTTCCTAAAATGGCCCTAGCTGCTAAAGGTAGAGGATGCGGTTACCAGGATCTCACCTTGACCTTAAACTTTTTAATAATATTCAGCCTAATATAATTTGTGGGATGTTCTGAGATGAAAACACCAAGGTATTTTAATGTCTCAGATCCTGGTAGACCAGCTTATAGCGGCTAAGTCCCTATCTTATTATGAAGAGGGAGAACCTAACCCAAACATACAGATGGCTGAGGTCACTGGCTCCATTAATAAATAAGAACGGGGACACTGGGCAGCACTGCCTGGTGCCCATATGTGCTTTAAAATTAGAGAGACAACCTCATCTACCTTAAATGAGGTGATGAAGTTAATTAAAACTTTTCACCAGTAAATAAACACCCTATATTCACTTGTTTATCCTCCAGCATTCACCAGTCTCCACCACAACTGCAGTCTTTCCTGTGTTTGCATACATGGTTGCAGTGATGTAAAAGTATATAGCAAGTGATCAGTGAACCCAATCACTGTTCTCTGTCTTAAAGGACACAATACCGCTGAACTCAACTTCAGGGCTCGAGTGACCCCTCTGGGCATTGTCCCACCGGGAAATTTCCATGGAGTCTTTGGCCAATCTGACACTGTACTGAAGCCAGCTACTGGCTGCAGTGGTCATGTGCTGTGTACCTCTATGTTACCACTAGAGTATTGTAAAAAAAAAAAAAATGGGAGGAGGACTGAAGCTGTGGCACTAATAACAGTGGGTAAGAAACAGGTGAGTATAGGATGATTATTTATACTATAGTTAGAGATGAGCAAAGTTATGGAAAATTTGATTTGGCTGCGGTGCCGAATTTCACAAAGAAATTTGGTTTGTAACTAATTACTTTGTCTTTGTATGTAGTGGGCGCAATGACCTGGAATGTCGATCGTGCAGCCCTCTATCATTGAACACCTCAGATGCCATGTTCATCACTGATCGTGGCATCTGAGTCTACCATTTAGGTCTTTTGGGGGTTAATCAGGGTAAAAACCAAATAAATAAATACTTACCTGTCCATTTGATCGTGTAAGGGCTGTCGCGGTATCTTCAATCTAGATGGTCGCTATGGCCTCTTTACACACAAATGGATGAAGTATTTTTTTTTTACTGCCATTTCAGAGAAAATTGATTCTTTACCATAAAGAGTGAGGAAATTTGGCTTTGCTGCAAATCAAATTTTTAACAAAATTTAAATCAAAGTTAATTTGCTTGACTTTGTTTTGCTTAGCACTAATTATAAAAAACACACATCTGTTTCCTGTGTTTCTTATTTCCCATAGTTTAAGCTGGTATTTTTATCGCAAAAAAATGTCCTAAAAAACACAGATGCAAACAACACTACTAAAATGCAAAAGTGCACAACAACTCAATTAATAACCTATGTGTGAACCCACCGTAAACCAACCTTACCAGAGGAAAAAACTAAGACCGAACTCAAATTCTTTTAACACAGGAGGTGTGACGATACCACACTTCGCATCCTCGCCTGACGTCACACTATGTCAGGATCACACGGTACGGTTTTGTCACTGGTTACCAAGACGTGATATTACACCCTCCCTTGGAGTACGTAAGATCAGCTTGGCACAGTTTACACAGACACCTTCTGTCCACATGGGCACAGGGAGGCATGAGGAGTGAGAGTCCACGCTACCTTCAGCGTTACACAACACTTGCTCACAACCCTGACAAGCTGAGAGAGTCTTGCCAGCCCGGTAGACTGCCACCAGTTCCTCTTTAGATATAAGCCCAGTCAGTTTATTTTTATTTTATGAGATTATATTCTGTCAGAAACCAACCCGTGTAACGGATTACATTATGCTGAAACACAGATGTGGGGATTCGTGATGGAGATACAGAACAGCACAAGATTAAGGGTGCACTAGACACAACACTATATACACACAGAGAAATATACGTACAATGGTGAGATGTGCAAATACAGATGGTGGTACAATCAGAGTTAACAGATAGAAGTAAGTTACTGGCTATGTAGGTGGTTCTTGGAAGCGGTAATTTCTTGGATGGTTGGTTGCTACAGTCATACAGGAGGCAGTGACATCAGCAGGATTTCCTAGGTCCCTCAAAACACATTACACGACATGACCCCCCTTCAGAGTAAGACAATGGCCTCTCCCCTGCATGGGCATTTTAACCCTTAGCTGGTCATGCCCACCCTCCCCCTTCCTGGTCCTAGTAGTCAAAGATCCCCAAAACCCATTATGGCTCATAGCTCCATAGTGGAAGGTCCTAGGGAGATGGTTTTGGGACCAATGGGTCCTCCTGGGTTCTGCGTGCAATTCAGGATCAAACATGACACCGTTATTTGTTTCCTATTACGATTTCTTTGTATCTCCCCTTCCGTTCATTCTACATGCAAGTGAAAGCCAGGAGATCGTCTGCCTCGGTCGCAGAGACGTAACCATTTGTTTATATTTATATAAAATAAATTTGTGATCTACGGTTAGTTAATCATTTCTTGAACTGCCTGTTCCAGGATGTCTACAGAATTTTCCTTGTTATTGTTGATCAACTCAGCCCCCCATAGGCATTCATCCAGCCAGAGAAGCTGAGCTGCTAGTGTGGCTGAGTGTGGTGTGAAATGTAAACACGTGGCCATGCTTTGAAGCAGGACCACCTGTGGAGCTTGATTTCCTCTGCCCACTCCTGGAGCAATTGGTAGGAATTAAAACATAACTCCACATATTCATCACAGGAGGGAGGTACAATTTTGACTGGACACAACCAAATTCCTTCACCGCACAGCCCAGCCCATCATCTCTACTGGACACTATAGACTCCAAACTAATTTTTGAATACTTTCTGAAGTTGATTTTCCTCCATTTTTTCATTGTGGTTTTGAAAAAAATCAGTAAGGGTCCACCTGCAGATGTGTTCCTTCCTGATAATCTCACTAGCATAGAGGACTGCTGCTATTGCATGCAGCAATCTCCTCCTCAGTATGGGGACAAGTGATCGCCAATGCCATCGCTCATTCCCATACTGAATCACTGTTTGTCAGAAGCAAACAATAATTACACAGCACAATCTGCCACTGATAAAAAAGGATTTTTAAATCTGCTAAAATAAACGAGCATTTGGTCGTGTAATCAGCGACAGTATTACACTGCCAGATCATCACTAACGAGCGTTCTCATATGAGCGCTTGTTAGCAATAAATTTCAATATTATCTTCAAGAGTAAGAGGGCTTTAAGTGACATTGCCTTCACTTGCTAATTATCTATGTTGATCAACAAACACCAATGTATCCATTTCAAAATAACCATGCATACCACATGCATTCCAGCATATTGTATCACTAAGGCTGGATCCACATCTGTGTTGTGAACTCCGGCACTGTGTTCCGGTCACTAATTCTGACGGAGGAACAGACTGCCTAAGATCACCGTATTTGGTATAAATGGATACCGTGGTGCGCCACCAGATCTTCATTCACTGTAATGAGGTCCAGTGGTAATCTTGGCACATTCCGGCATATATGCAGAACAAAAATTTTGTGTGTAGCATTTTTGGTCCAGCTGAAAGTCAACATGTATGCCAGATACAGTGACCGTAATGCAGTACCGAAGTTAACAACGCAGCTGTGAACCCAGCCTAAGTAAACTGAAAACAAGGGACCTGGTTATCTGCAGCCCCTAGATAAAGCTTGAACAGTTCATTGTTGTATCTAACATCATGAATTTTACCTAACATTCATATAATAGTCTCCTTATTGCCCCCTTTATATTTATTTTTTAATTGTCCCCTATATATTTAACATTAGAAATAACTAGAACTGAATTATTGAATTTAGTGCTTAAAAATAACTACATGTAGATGATCTTTTGAAACAATTTCAGTTTCCAGGCATTTAATAACTTGATTTCCTTGCTGCAAATTGGTTTAGAATGTTGCTTTGATCACAGAGACAATGTCAAAGAGCAGCAGCACTTGTTAACGGAATATCTGATCATGCATAGCTTCACATGTCACACGGGTCATTTGGCGTTCTTTAACATTGTCGTTTGTTTTGATACATGTTTGCTGTTGAATTCCATAGCAGAATGATGAGTAGGTTTACATTATGAGGGTGTTTTATTTTTAATTTGGTGTATGTAATTATCTTGAAAAGCATTTAACATTGTTTAATCAGACAAGGTGTTGACCAGAGATCACAGCTGCATTTGTATCTGAATGCAGATGCTATTAGCTGTGTTTGCTTAATGGTGTCGTTTAGGGGACATTACAGCTCATGTCATTCACCACTGCTTCACAAATAGTCTAACTCTATTACTGCACTGGAACAAGACTAAAGGTGTATTTACACTGCACCGATGAGCAGGCAATTGTTGAGAATGAAGCGTTCCTTCCCGACAATTGCCTGCTAATTAGTGGAGATGAAGAACAGTATTTACATGCAGCAATCATCCCCACTGTATAAGGACATAAGATGACTAGAGATGAGCGAGCACTAAAATGCTCGGGTGCTCGTTATTCGAGACAAACTTTTCCCGATGCTCGGGTGCTTGTTTCGAGTAACGAACCCCATTGAAGTCAATGGGAGACTCGAGCATTTTTTGCAGGGGACCAAGGCTCTGCCTAGGGAAGGCTGGGTGAAAACATCAGAAAATGAAGGAAACAGAGGTAGCAGTCAAATGTCTGTAGGTGAGCCTCCCAAAAATTTGTTTTGGAGTGTCCGAAGTTGACCCTCCTAAAAAATTGTTTAGGAGTGTCTGTAGTTGACCCTTCTGTAAAATATTTTTTCTGTTTTTCCTGTTATTAGTTTATGTACAACCCATGGCTGGCATGGTGGCAATATATAGGTTTGCTTCACAGACGGTCCACGGTACATTTTCTTCATCATTGCCAATTACTTTTTCACCAACTGTTGTCTGGCAATGATAAAGGGGAAGGTGAATCCACTGCCGAAGAAAACTGTCATCCTCCTACAAGTCTCCACTTGTTCTCAATTGAAAAGAGGATGTTCTTGCCGTGGCCTTCCTCATAGTGGCCGCTTCTGCGGACGACAGAAGTATTGTACCTACTGACAGCCTGACCGAACACGATGGCAGACGGGGAGACACTCCCTCGCATGTAAAATTGTTTTGGAGTGTCTGCGGTTGACCCTCCTGTAAAATAGTTTTCTCATTTTTTTTTGTTTTTCCTGTTATTAGTTTATGTACAACCCATGGCTGGCATGGTGGGAATATATAGGGAAGCACCCAACTAGGTGCAACGAAGGTCCATCACCCATGCCCATGCTGGCACTGCTCTCCTATCCCCAGCCACACGATGCAGGCATAAGCCTGACACAGCATGGCGGTGACACCAACAAGTGACCAAGTTAGATGAGGTAGCAGGTGATCCACTCAAAAATTTAGCCTGACGCAGCATGGCGGTGACAACAGAGTGACTGAGTTAGACTGAGGTAGCAGGAGGTGAAGCACAGATGGTAATTCGAAGGAGGAGGAGGAGGGGTTGGAGGAAGAGGCATAGTAAGTCTGAGAAACCGTGACCGAGGTAGGCCGCGCAATCCTCCAAGTGGGCAGTACATGAGTGGCCCCAGGGTCAGACTCAGTCAGAGTGACCGAGCTACACGACGGTAGCAGGTAGAGCACATAAAAAATTTAGCGTGGCCCTGTATGTGGACGTTGAGGGCCTGGAGGCTGTCTCCTTGAGAAATGCTCAGGGTGGCCAAACGCCGGGCTCGACGGCGGACCCTTTTCGGGTTATCGATTGTCGAAATGTTGGCTTACATCAAGTTTAGTATCTGTTCTTATCAATTGCTGTGGCTGTTGGTGGTAAAGTGGTGAGCATAGCTGCTTCCCAAGCAGTTGACCCGGGTTCGATTCCCGTCTATCGCATTATGTGGCCCTGCGGAAAAATTGTTTAGAGAGAGGGCCTGTAGGTGGACCTCCTGAAAAATTGTTTAGAGAGAGGGCCTGTAGGTGGACCTCCAGAAAAATTGTTTAGAGAGAGGGCCTGTAGGTGGACCTCCGGAAAAATTGTTTAGAGAGAGGGCCTGTAGGTGGACCTCCAGAAAAATTGTTTGGAGAGAGGGCCTGTAGGTGGACCTCCGGAAAAATTGTTTAGAGAGAGGGCCTGTAGGTGGACCTCCGGAAAAATTGTTTGGAGAGAGGGCCTGTAGGTTGACCTCCGGAAAAATTGTTTAGACAGAGGGCCTGTAGGTGGACCTCTGGAAAAATTGTTTGGAGAGTGGTTGTTTGTGGTTTTCCGGCGGGAGGTAGGCCCCGCAATCCTCCAAGTGGGCAGTACATGAGCGGCCCCAGGGTCAGACTCGGTCAGGGTGACCGAGCTACATGACAGTAGCAGGTAGAGCACACAAAAAATTTAGCGTGGCCCTGTATGTGGACGTTGAGGGCCTGGAGGCTGTCTCCTTGAGAAATGCTCAGGATGGCCGAACGCTCGACGGCGGAACCTTTTCGGGTTATCGATTGTCGAAATGTTGGCTTACATCAAGTTTAGTATCTGTTCTTATCAGTTGCTGAGGCTGTTGGTGGTAAAGTGGTGAGCATAGCTGCTTCCCAAGCAGTTGACCCGGGTTCGATTCCCTGCGGAAAAATTGTTTAGAGAGAGGGCCTGTAGGTGGACCTCTGGAAAAATTGTTTGTAGAGAGGGCCTGTAGGTGGACCTCCGGAAACATTGTTTGGAGAGAGGACCTGTAGGTGGACCTCCGGAAAAATTGTTTAGAGAGAGGGCCTGTAGGTCGACCTCCGGAAAAATTGTTTAGAGAGAGGGCCTGTAGGTGGACCTCCGGAAAAATTGTTTAGAGAGAGGGCCTGTAGGTGGACCTCCGGAAAAATTGTTTGGAGAGTGGTTGTTTGTGGTTTTCCGGTGGGAGGCGCTCGTGCCGGGGTCCTGGGCAGGAGGTTGACTAGCAGAGGAAGCAAGTGACACAGGGGAAGGAGCAGTGGTGTGACCCGCAGGAGGTGAACGGCCTTGGTTCCTTTGAGTGGGGTGTTTAGTACTCATATGCCTGCGCATGCTGGTGGTGGTTAGGCTAGTAGTGGTGGCACCCCTGCTGATCCTGGTGTGGCACAGGGTGCACACCACAGTCCGTCGGTCATCCTCACTTTCTTTAAAGAACCTCCAGACTTGCGAACATCTAGGCCTCGCCACGGGAGCTTCACTACATGAAACAGTTGCTGCTGATGCACCAGCTCTGGCCCTGCTTCTCCCTCTGGCCACACCACTGCCTCTTACAACCTGTTCTGGTGCAGCACTCGCCTCCGCCTCAGAAGCACTGTCTTCACTCGGCTTATCAACCCAGCTTGGGTCAGTCACCTCGTCATCCTCCAATTCCTCAGTCTGCTCCCCCCTCGGACTTCCTGCCCTGACAACAACTTCACCACTGTCTGACAACCGTGTCTCCTCATCGTCCGACACCTCTTTACAAACTTCTTCCACTAAGTCAACATTGTCATCATCATCATCACCCACAGACTGCGACAGTTGGAAAATTTGGGCATCGGGAAAGAGGTCAGCAGCAACCTGAGAAGTGGTTTGTGACTACTTTCTGGAAGGGTCCAGAAAACAGTTCCTCAGAGTATGCCGGATCGCATTCCAAATTTTCCTGAGAGGGGGCAGAGGAAGGAGGTTGAGGTGGAGGAGCCAGAGGAGTGCTCCCTTGGGTAACGTGGGTGGACTGCATGGAAGACTGACTGGTGGACAAATTACTTGAAGCATTGTCCGCAATCCACAACATCAGCTGTTCGCACTGTTGTGGTTTCAACAGGCCTCTACCACGTGTCCCTGTAAGTTGAGACATGAAGCTAGGGAGTGTAACTCTGCGGCGTTCCCCTGCTCCCTCATCAGCATGTACTGTCTCACCCTGCCCAGGACCACGGCCTCTGCCCCCTGCAGTAATTGAGTGCCCACGCCCTCGACCCTTAGCCCTGGGGTTCAACATTTTCTGTATATAAGTATATTATATAAAAAAAAATAAATAAATGGGCCTGCTGTACTGAAACCCACAAACTTGTTCAATCTGAACAAGAAAATATATAGGTGGATAAGTTAGAGCAAAATTACGTATGTTATTACGTACCGTGCAGTATGGAGCAATTACACTGAAATTATTAGATTAGGCAGACTTGGTCTGCTTAATTGCAACCCAGACAAATGTCACACAGAGATTTTTGTAATGTAGCTGTATAAGTGAGAGCAAAAGACCTTTTTTACTGACGTGACGTACAGAATGGGTCACCCGGACAGAAAATACGGATTGTGGTGACTGGACAGCTGAACTGTGACACACAGAATGGTTCCACACAGCTGTATGAAATGGATTTGTACTAAAAAAGTCCGAAAGAAGGGGAGCTGGACGAGCACACCTTTATCTGGGAAAAAAATGAGGGTATATCTGATCCGTGTCTGTCTGGTAAAAAATATATAGTTTAATATACACACTAAATATACACATTCAATGGACAATATATTGGCGCCAATAATGTGAATAAATTAATAATTCATTGGTAAATAACTCAATATAAAAATTAAATATAAAAGGCTGGTAGAAAAAAAGCAAAAGAATAAAAACATGAAAAAGTAAAAGATAAAATTAAATATAGAGCGTCCTCCTGGTTATGCGATCCTGTGGATATATCTCAATGTCTCTATCTTCACATATAGAACAGGGGAAGTGTCTTTTAATGTCTCAGAGTGATAGCCCCCCGGTTTAGCTTCACATGTAAGCAAAAAATATATGAGAGCAAAAATATATGGAGGTACGTTACCAATCTGAAGACGTTACAGCGCTTGTGTATGCTGGATGCTCTCCCGTCTTTGTTGGGCTGGTAGGTATACTGTTTTCCTCCTGTTCAGCAGTATGTAGCGTCTGTTTGAACGGAGCTGGTGAACGCGGGATCCGGAGCTGGTATGCGCGGGAATCGCGCGCCGTTAGTTCTCCTCTCTGTGTACCTCGTGGCGTCCCACGTGGGTACCAGTTGTAGGTAAGTAGATAAGTTGAGATAGGTGTAGTGCCGCGGGCTTTCTAGCAATAATGTAGCCGTTTCCAAGTTGTCGGCTGCTGTGATTTCCTTTGTCCTTTTTACGGTGTAAATTGGTATGGACGTCTCATACAAGGAAAGCAGGTCTAACTTCCAAACCAAATGCGTTTCGGGGTCTGCGACCTGTGGTCTGCCCCTTCCTCAGTGGTGGTTAGACCTGCTAATCTTCCAGGGTTTTTATAGGGTGGAGGTACCCTTAGTTGGATCTCTAAGGGTTTCAACAAATTAACAATTAGCAGTTTCAACAAGTTAACCCTATTTGTGGATCTAAGGTACAATATATAAAGATCGTGTGTACTCTAGATAGTGGTCTCTAGTTCTGTCTATGAAACAAATAATAACATCTAGGAATAAATGCAAATAAATGTGAATAGATGTGTGGATAATGAAGATGATGGGAACAAGTGTCAAAAATAGAGATGGTAGAAGGTCCTGTATATTTTTATTTATTTCTTTTCTTTCATTTACTCATCTTTCTTTTTATTTTTAGATGGCTACATAGTAAAGGGATACGGTAAGTATGTAATATATCTATGGCATCGTCTGTGTCGATATGATCCTGTATTATATTGTATATATTGATGTATTTATAATTTATTTAATTTCTAGGGAGCTAGTAGTTATTTATTGGTTTTCAAGAGATTGATTATTATTGTCTATTGTTTATTAGTTTTCAAGAAGTTGTTATTCTCTGTTGTTTATTAGTTATCAATTATCTGTTGTTTATTAATATTCATTAATATTCAACAATATTCAATAATATTCAATAATATTCAGGTGCTGGATGAGGGAGGTGGGGGCCCAACAGGTAAACACCGTAAAAAGGACAAAGGAAATCACAGCAGCCGACAACTTGGAAACGGCTACATTATTGCTAGAAAGCCCGCGGCACTACACCTATCTCAACTTATCTACTTACCTACAACTGGTACCCGCGTGGGACGCCACGAGGTACACAGAGAGGAGAACTAACGGCGCGCGATTCCCGCGCATACCAGCTCCGAATCCCACGTTCACCAGCTCCGTTCAAACAGACGCTACATACTGCTGAACAGGAGGAAAACAGTATACCTACCAGCCCAACAAAGACGGGAGAGCATCCAGCATACACAAGCGCTGTAACATCTTCAGATTGGTAACGTACCTCCATATATTTTTGCTCTCATATATTTTTTGCTTACATGTGAAGCCTAAACCGGGGGGCTATCACCTGTTATTTGGCACCAACGTCTGGCACTAATACTCACAAAATAATCAATTATTTATGAGACTCTGAGACATTAAAAGACACTTCCCCTGTTCTATATGTGAAGATAGAGACATTGAGATATATCCACAGGATATATCCACAGGATCGCATAACCAGGAGGACGCTTGATCAGATATACCCTCATTTTTTTCCCAGATAAAGGTGTGCTCGTCCAGCTCCCCTTCTTTCGGACTTTTTTAGTATTTATCTTGCTTCCTTGGGGTTGGAAGCACCGGGACTTGAGCACCCTGAATCCATTGATTTTATCTAGTGGTGAGCCACTCAACTATATTCTCTATGAAATGGATTTGTATCACTGAGATAAAACAATAAAAAACTATTTTTTATATATTTTTATATATATATATATATATATATATATATATATATATATATATATATATATATATTTTTTTTTTTTTTTATATATATATTTTTTAACGTGACGTGCAGAAACTATCAGAGAGCAAACTCAGCCCCTGCTGAGTGTGGCTATTTTGACTACAACCCAGACAAATGTCGCACAGAGATTTTTGTAATGTAGCTGTATCAATGAGAGCAAAATACCTTTTTTACTGACGTGATGTACAGAATGGGTCACCTGAACAGAAAATACGGATTGTGCTTTGTATATAGGTGGATAAGTTAGAGCTAAATTACGTATGTTATTACGTACCGTGCAGTATGGAGCAATTACACTGAAACTATTAGATTAGGCAGACTTGGTCTGCTTAATTGCAACCCAGACAAATGTCGCACAGAGATTTTTGTAATGTAGCTGTTTCAGTGAGAGCAAAAGACCTTTTTTACTGACGTGACGTACAGAATGGGTCACCTGTACAGAAAATACTGATTGTGGTGACTGGACAGCTGAACTGTGACACACAGAATTGTTCCACACAGCTGTATAAAATGGATTTGTATCACTGAGATAAAACAACAAAAAAACTATTTTTTTATATATATATTTTTTTATATATATTTTTTATATATATATATTTTTTTGTTAACGTGACGTGCAGAAACTATCAGAGAGCAAACTCGGCCCCTGCTGACTGTGGCTATTTTGACTGCAACCCAGACAAATGTCGCCCAGAGATTTTTGTAATGTAGCTGTATCAGTGAAATCAAAAGACCTTTTTTACTGACGTGACGTACAGAATGGGTCACTTGGACAGAAAATACGGATTGTGGTGACTGGACAGCTCAACTCTGACACACAGAATGGTTCCACACAGCTGTATGAAATGGATTTGTATCACTGAGATAAAACAACAAAAAAAATTATTTTTTTATATATATTTTTTTTTTTTTAGATATATATATTTTTTTAACGTGACATGCAGAAACTATCAGAGAGCAAACTCAGCCCCTGCTGACTGTGGCTATTTTGACTGCAACCCAGACAAATGTCGCATAGAGATTTTTGTAATGTAGCTGTATCATTGAAAGCAAAAGACCGTATTTGATTACGTGACGTACAGTATGGGTCACCTGGACAGAAAATACGGATTGTGGTTTGTGGTGAGTGGACAGCTGAACTGTGACACACAGAATGGTTCCACACTGCTGTATGAAATGGATTTGTATCACTGAATTAAAACAATAAAAAAAAGTGTTATATATGGCGATAGCTGCACTACTAGTGCCAGCCAGCCCAGCCAGCAGACAAAAAAAATGTCTTGTAGCCCTTAGAAGGGCTGTTGGGTTCTTTTCAGATCACTCCTGCCTAACAGAGAACTAAATCCAGGCCCTAACACTCTCCCTGAAACGCAGCAGCTCTGTCCCTAACGACATCCAGACAGCATCTGAGCCAAGCACCACGGGCAGTCACTATTGTATTCCAGGGTCACCTGATCAGGCCAGCCAACCCCTGCTATCGACATGTAAGGGCCCCACGTAATGCTGGGTGTACCGCAGAGTCTCCTGGCTTGTGATTGGCTGAGTTTATAGGCGCCAAAAATTCAAAATGCGGAAGATGCCATTTCCTCGAGCATGGCGAGATACTCGTCCGAGCAGCGAGCACTTACGAGTACCGTAATACTCGAACGAGCACCAAGCTCGGACGAGCATGCTCGCTCATCTCTAAAGATGACTAATGCCTTCACTCTTCTTCATACAAAGTCATTGTTTCTAGGCAGCAGATCACTGTTAAAAGCATGTGTAGAAAGAGAATTGATGCGGCACTCACCAAAGTCTTCTTACTTCTTAAAGTTTCATTAAACACTTACATAAAAACAAGTTGCATGGCGGACGCCATTCAGTGCACCAGGAGACCAGCGGTGACGGCCGTTTCGCACACACGTGCTTCCTCTGGCCGCTTCCTGATGACGCAGCTGCGTCACCGCCTCTTAAAGGGCAGCTGTCCAGGCACACTGTGACGGAGCAGCAGCACAACAACATCTCTGCACAAAGTTTTAATATTATACACCATTTGCAATATACACATGTATGTGAAGCAAAGTCTGTCTACCAAATAGTGGAATTAAGTGCCAATAAAGGAACTTAGATCATTCCTATCATTCATACCAAGAGGTCCAAGGGCTCCCACTCTGATAATCCATCTTGCTTCTTTTTGTAAGAGGACTCTGTGCCTGTCCCCTCCTATGTATCATTTCTAAACCAGCAAAACTCAGCACATTTGTATTACCTTGATGTTCTCTTCTTATGTGATCGATTAATCTGGGACATCCTTTGCCTGTAACGATAGAGTTCAGGTGTTCCCTGAATCTCTCATACAAACATCTGATTGTCTTACCCATATAAAATCGACCACATTGACAGAGAACTAGGTATACAATGTACTTGCTCCTTTAGGTAATAAAATCATGGACTTTATGCCTTAGACCTCCAAAACATAGGAATCTCTTCTGACAATTAAAAGCACAAAAAGAACAACTCCCGCATCTATAGTTGCCCGGGGAAACTAAGTCTCTAATCCAAGTGCTTGTTTTTTTCTCATGAAATGTACTTCTGACTATGGAGTCTCTGATTGTGTGACTGCGTCTGAAAGTAATCACTTTCAGGGTATCCTCTTTTGCGCAGCCTTTCTTTAAGTTCTAAAGCTTGTTTTGCAAAGCTATCTTGTGTGTTGTTTATCCTTCTCAGTCTGACAATTTGCCAATAGGGGACTGCTTTTTTTACGCTTTCTGGATGGAAGCTGTCATAGTGGAGCAGGGAGTTAGTCGCCGTGGGCTTTCTAAAGCCCTCAGTCAACAAACCACCCTCCCCCACCCGTACAGCAACATCCAGAAATTCCAGTTGTCTTCCCCCAAAATTAAAAGTGAAGAGCATGTTCATCGAATTATGTTCATTGAGGTATTTTGTGAAAGCTTCTGCTTCCTCCTTAGTTCCTAACCAAACAATAAAGATATCATCCACATAATGAAGGAAAGTGTGGATGCGATTAAGAAAGGGATTTTCAACAGAGAAAATGTATTTGTCCTCAAAAATAGCTATAAAAATATTGGCGAATGTACATGCCACGGGGGTACCCATAGCAGTACCAACTTTTTGTTTATACCACCGAGAGCCAAATATAAAAGTATTGTTGGAGAGGACAAATTGCAAGGCCTCTTTTATAAAATCCCTAAATTCCTCATCCTTACCGGTGCTTACTAGCATCTCAATTACAGCCTCGACACCTAACTCTTGGGGGATCCGAGTATATAAACTCTCTACATCCAAAGATATAAGACTAAATTCGTCCTGCCACTGAATAGACTTCAGTGCACGCAGAAAATCATTGGTGTCCCCTAGGAGAGAAGGGATCCCTTTGAGAAGGGGCCTCAATAGCCAGTCCAGATATTTGGACAGTGGACAGTCACTGAGCCAATCCCCAAGACGATAGGACGTCCAGGAGGGTGGCTCAGTGACTTATGAACCTTTGGCTGAAAGTACCAGGCCGGTTTAGTGGGGAAGATAGGAAACAGCTTTTCAGTTTTTTTCCTAGAGAGGAAGTCCATACCAACATACCTATTCAATAAGCCCTGCAACTTTGTTTGAATTCTTGTTGTGGGATCATTTGTCAACTCTTCGTACACATTACTGTCGCCTAATTGGCGTAAAGCCTCTGAAACATAATAGTCCCTTGTCATCAGGACTATATTTCCCCCCTTGTCCGCAGGTTTCACAATGACATCTTCCTGCGCCTTAAGCCATTTAAGTGCTTTCTGTTCGCTAGTTGAGATATTTGGAGGTGCCTTGGGATATATCAAAGCCTTTATTTCCTTTAATACCTGGTGCATGAAGATGTCAATGTTACTCCCCGTGGGCAAAGGGGGGCAGTAAGTGGATTTGATCCCCCCCGTGAATTCCTCCACGGGATCAACAACACAAGGGTCTCCATCATGCTCTATATCTGCCAAAAACTCCAAACACATTTTTTCAGTTTCATTAAACTTGGTATCCACATTGAAACCAAGGGGGTTAGCTTTGGTTGGAATTTCGCCCTTCTTTTTATCGTCACTAGCAACTGTCCTTTTACTTATTGTGGGACTGTTATACATCTTAAACAAGTTTAGCTTGCGTGCAGCTTTAAACATATCTATTTCAAAAGAGACAATATCAAAATCTTCAACCAGGCTATAACCCAAACCTTTGTTTAACACAGAGATGCAATCGAGTGGTAACTCCACCCAAGTTAGATTAATGACTTCTCATTGTCTCTGTGTGCAACAGGTAACGGTGTCACTGTCTCCAAGATACTTGTTTCCTTCTTCTCCCAGATTTTCTGGTCGCAGGAGGCTTTTTGCTTTTATGCCTCCTTCTGCCCCTTCTGGTGTTTCTTCCAAAGGGTCACCATTATTATTGGGGTGTTTTTTGTTGCCAGTGGTCTGGTGAGAATCATCGGACATACTAGAGTCTGAATACGTGGTCCAAAAGTCCACTTTGGAACGGCGTGGTTGTCGTCTTTTTTGTTGTATTTTTCTGCGGTTCCAATCATGGATTTTACCGGAATCGAAATCCGCTTTATCTCTCAAAAACTTCTCTCTTTTTTTCTTTTATTTCGCTTTGCAAAATTGTCAGTTTTTTATCTAATCTTTTATTAAATCTTGTAAATTGGTTATCTGTAAGTCTTCCTTGTAGTTGGAGTCATGCTTCCGCCAGGTCTGCCTGCGTCTTGGTGTACTCCTTTTCATTTCGAGCGAGGACCAAATCCTTGATTTTAAAGGAAAAGTCCAAGTGTAAGTCCTGCCATTCTGATACAAATTCTAAATCATCTTGATATTGATGTACTTCTTTATAGATCCGCAGACCTCTGGGGACGCGATGACTGTCCCTGTTTGACTTCAGAGAATTTATGGACCAAAATAAGCGGACCTCTTTGTCAGACAGTTGTGTGATCTTGTATTCCAAAGATTTTGTGCTTAATGTAATAAGAGGATTCCCAGAGTTGCACTGTGAAAAAAAGGCGTCTGCCCCTTCACGCCCTTCAATAACACCTGATATTGATTCTCCAGAGGGGAGCGAGGCTTCTTCTGCCGCCATGTTCATGAAAGCCAAAGTGTGTGCTCTATCACCCCAATTATAATAGAAAAGCGTCCAGCAATGTAAAGCACAAATAGTCAGCAAAAAGGTTGTGGGGGGATGGCACTACACAAAAAGGCTAATGTCCATGTGAACATGGGTTCCCTCACAGAACTGGAGTCAGCTTCCTCTGTGGTGCTCAGCAAAAAGTAAATAGCAAAGAACTTGCAAAAAGCATGTGTAGAAAGAGAATTGATGCGGCACTCACCAGAGTCTTCTTGCTTCTTAAAGTTTTATTAAACACTTACATAAAAACAGGTTGCAGGGCGGACGCCATTCAGTGCACCAGGAGACCAGCAGCGATGTCCGTTTCGCACACACGTGCTTCCTCTGGCCGCTTCCTGATGACGCAGCTGGTTCACCGCCTCTTAAAGGGCCGCTGTCCCGGCACACTGTGACGGAGCAGCAGCACAACAACATCTCTGCACAAAGTTTTAATATTATACACCATTTGCAATATACACATGTATGTGAAGCAAAGTCTGTCTACCAAATAGTGGAATTAAGTGCCAATAAAGGAACTTAGATCATTCCTATCATTCATACCAAGAGGTCCAAGGGCTCCCGCTCTGATAATCCATCTTGCTTCTTTTTGTAAGAGGACTCTGTGCCTGTCCCCTCCCCGTGGCAGAATATGTATCATTTCTAAACCAGCAAAACTCAGCACATTTGTATTACCTTGATGTTCTCTTCTTATGTGATCAATTAATCTGGGACATCCTTTGCCTCTAACGATAGAGTTCAGGTGTTCCCTGAATCTCTCATACAAACATCTGAGATGTGCTGAGATGTTGTTGTGATGCTGCTCCGTCACAGTGTGCCGGGACAGCGGCCCTTTAAGAGGCGGTGACGCAGCTGCGTCATCAGGAAGCGGCCAGAGGAAGCACGTGTGTGCGAAACGGACGTCGCCGCTGGTCTCCTGGTGCACTGAATGGCGTCCGCCCTGCAACCTGTTTTTATGTAAGTGTTTAATAAAACTTTGAGAAGCAAGAAGACTCTGGTGAGTGCCGCATCAATTCTCTTTCTACACATGCTTTTTGCAAGTTCTTTGCTATTTACTTTTTGCTGAGCACCACAGAGGAAGCTGACTCCAGTTCTGTGAGGGAACCCATGTTCACAAGGACATTAGCCTTTTTGTGTAGTGCCATCCCCCCACAACCTTTCTGCTGACTATTTGAGCAGATCACTGTTCACACAGCATGATCTGCTGTCTAGAAACGATGATTGAGGTTTCCCAATAAAAGATAATTTCACCTGACGAACAAGCGTTTTACTTGCTATCAGGCGAACTGTGGCACATTTCTATGGACAGAATATTGGGAATGAATATTAGTAGGAATGTTCATTACCGTTAATCTGCCTGACAAGTGGGCAGTCTAAATTAAGCACAACAATACATGTGATGTGTATCATTCACATTATGTCTCTCATATGTCTGTAAACCATCAATGATTCCTTCAAACAAATGTAAAGAGCTCATTGATTCATATAAAGCAAAGATGGTTTCTTTCATACAAATAAGCTTATTTCTAATGTTCACATGCAGAGACAGATTTACTTATAGACAAAGTAGACCTACAGTCTACATGTCAAGTTTAGAGAAGGGGCATCTTACAGAGGGAAATTCACATAAGGCTACTTTCACACTAGCGTTTCTATTTTCCGGTATTGAGATCCGTCATAGGGTCTCAATACTGGGAAAAAAACGCTTCCGGTTTGTCGCCATTCATTGTCAATGGGGACAAAACTGAACTGAACAGAACGGAATGCTCCAAAATGCATTCCGTTCCATTTGGTTGCGTTCCCACACTGAAGAGCAAACAGCAGCATGATGCGGTTTTCTTTCCGTCATGGGATGCAGAGCAAGACACATCTGTCACAACCCACAATGCAAGTCAATGGGGACGTTTAACTCTGACACAATAGAAAACGGATCCGTCCCCCATTGACTTTCAATGGAGTTCATGTCAAATCTGTCTCAGTTATGTTAAAAATAATACAACCGGATCCATTCATAACGGATGCAGATGGTTGTATTATCAGTAATGGAAGCTTTTTTGCTGAACCCTTGCCAGATCCAGCAAAAACGCTAGTGTGAAAGTAGCCTAAATTTCATTATATATTATTATATTCATTAGGTGGATTCATATGTTTTTAATGCAAGAGGCATACACAAGGGTAAAGTTATGGAATTAAATCTCTTCAGCAGTTACATTCTCATTTTGGCTCATTCCAACAGTTCTCCTCATCTAGCCGTTTAGATAATCCACATAAAATAATGTCTACCATCTCCTTGAAGATACTTCACCAGCAGATGACAGAAAGTTTTACACACATTTACCAGGCTGCCCAAAGAGAAAGAAAGAGGGACAGATTCACATCTCCACATCCCCAAATGACTGCTAGATGGAGAATTCCTGTTCTGCAGGGCCATCTTTACCTTTATAAAAGAAAACCAGTAGAAAAGGTGAATATACAGTATATATATATATATATATATATATATATACAGTACAGACCAAAAGTTTGGACACACCTTTTCATTCAAAGAGTTTTCTGTATTTTCATGACTATGAAAATTGTAGATTCACACTGAAGGCATCAAAACTGTGAATTAACACATGTGGAATTATATACTTAACAAAAAAAGTGTGAAACAACTGAAAATATGTCTTATATTCTAGGTTCTTCAAAGTAGCCACCTTTTGCTTTGATTACTGCTTTGCACACTCTTGGCATTCCCTTGATGACCTTTAAGAGGTAGTCACCTGAAATGGTATTCCAACAGTCTTGAAGGAGTTCCCAGAGATGCTTAGCACTTTTTGGCCCTTTTGCTTTTACTCTGCGGTCCAGCTCACCCCAAACTATCTCGATTGGGATCAGGTCTGGTGACTGTGGAGGCCAGGTCATCTGGCGTAGCACCCCATCACTCTCCTTCTTGGTCAAATAGCCCTTACACAGCCTGGAGGTGTGTTTGGGGTCATTGTCCTGTTGATAAATAAATGATGGTCCAACTAAACGCAAACCGGATGGAATAGCATGCCGCTGCAAGATGCTGTGGTAGCCATGCTGGTTCAGTATGCCTTCAATTTTGAATAAATCCCCAACAGTGTCAACCAGCAAAGCACCCCCACACCATCACACCTCGTCCTCCATGCTTCACGGTGGGAACCAGTCATGTAGAGTCCATCCGTTCACCTTTTCTGCGTCGCACAAAGACACGGTGATTGGAACCAAAGATATCAAATTTGGACTCATCAGACCAAAGCACAGATTTCCACTGGTCTAATGTCCATTCCCTGTGTTCTTTAGCCCAAACAAGTCTCTTCTGCTTGTTGCCTGTCCTTAGCAGTGGTTTCCTAGCAGCTATTTTACCATGAAGGCCTGCTGCACACAGTCTCCTCTTAACAGTTGTTGTAGAGATGTGTCTGCTGCTAGAACTCTGTGTGGAATTGACCTGGTCTCTAATCTGAGCTGCTGTTAACCTGCGATTTCTGAGGCTGGTGACCCGGATGAACTTATCCTCCGCAGCAGAGGTGACTCTTGGTCTTCCTTTCCTGGGGCGGTCCTCATGTTAGCCAGTTTCTTTGTAGCGCTTGATGGATTTTGCGACTGCACTTGGGGACACTTTCAAAGTTTTCCCAATTTTTCGGACTGACTGAACTTCATTTCTTAAAGTAATGATGGCCACTCGTTTTTCTTTACTTAGCTGCTTTTTTCTTGCCATAATACAAATTCTAACAGTCTGTTCAGTAGGACTATCCACCTGACTTCTGCCCAACACAACTCATGGTCCCAACCCCATTTATAAGGCAAGAAATCCCACTTATTAAACCTGACAGGGCACACCGGTGAAGTGAAATCCATTTCAGGTGACTACCTCTTGAATCTCATCAAGAGAATGCCAAGAGTGTGCAAAGCAGTAATCGAAGCAAAAGGTGGCTACTTTGAAGAACCTAGAATATAAGACATATTTTCAGTTGTTTCACACTTTTTTGTTAAGTATATAATTCCACATGTGTTAATTCATAGTTTTGATGCCTTCAGTGTGAATCTACAATTTTCATAGTCATGAAAATACAGAAAACTCTTTGAATGAGAAGGTGTGTCCAACTTTTGGTCTGTACTGTATATATATATATATATATAATATATATATATATATATATACTAGCTGAAGGACCCAGCTTCGTCCAGGTATATTTAATCTATTTCATTTAATGTTTGTGTGTGTGTGTCGTGAAAAGATATAGAGAGTTACCTCTACAGTGCCAGCCCCTTAACAGAAACATCCACAGCTCCCTCCTCTTTAACTGTGACCTCCACAGCAGCTAGGGTGGCCACTGTCTCCACCCCAGAAAGCCGGACCTCACCGTCCATTCCCCCAAACGTGAAGCAGCGCCCCCGGTCCCCATGAAGCCACACCACTAAATATGAGGCCACGCCCCCTAGCTCCATGAAGACACGGAGGAGAAGCTGTCTGAGCATGAGCTACTGAAAGGGTGGACATCCCTGCGTCCGTCCAAGCACTGTGCCGGACGTTGAACGGGGAGCCAGAAAACTGGCCAGAGGTCTGGTTTTAGGCTGGACAGTCTGGCATTAAGACTTCCTGTTCATCGTCCGGCACAGGGCCTTGAAAGACACAGGGATGTCCACCCTTTCAGTAGCTCACGCTCAGACAACTTCGCCTCCGTGTCTTCATGGAACCAGGGAGCGTGGCCTCATGTTTAGGGGTGTGGCCTTATGGGGACCGGTGGCACGGCTTCATGTTGGGGGGAGGATGGACAGTCTGGCTTTCAGACTCCCTGTCCTCTGTCATGCGCAGGGCCTGGATGGACACAGTGATGTCCTTTTGATCAGGTCACTCTCAGACAGCAGCACTGTGCAGTCTGAGCATGAGCTGCAGGGAGAAAGTCACCCTCCCTCCCCTGCAGCTGACAGAAGTTGATTTTTACCTTCTTTTTTTCAATCCCGGTCACGGAGTGGAAGGGGCATGGCCTGACTGAGTTGGGGGCGTGACTTAGTGGGACCTGGGAGTGGGGCTTTTAAGTCCTTGTTTTGAGGGTGGCCTGAATTACAGGTCGATGCCATAGTAATTTAGAAGAAAACACAGTGGGTAGCAGCTGAAGACAACATCTTTTATTACTACTGAACGGTAAATATGTGAAATTTACATTATATGAGGTAATGATTGATGATGAATTAGTCTAAAACATAAGTTATATTTATGGTAACCGGAGTACTCCTTTAACAGTGTCATCCACAGCGCTCTGCCCCTTTAAAGCAGACCTACAGCAGTGAACTGGCTAGGTTGTTATGGAAACCTGGTGTGTGTGGACACTAAGTGCCTGTGAGCTTCTATTGGCTGATAAGGGTCATGTGACTAGGCTTCTATTGGCTAATGCATTTTTTGGGAATATCTCAGGAACGGTACGTCCTGGAGAGCTGAGACCCATTCTAAAACCTTCCCGGAAACCTATTGTACCTGTGTGCCAAATTTCGTGATTGTAGCTGTGACGGTGCGGATTCCTTTAGCGGACATACACACACACACACACACACACATTCAGCTTTATATAATATATATAAATATGTATATACATACATTGGGAATAAGTGTATGAGTGAGTTGTGTATGTGCGTGTAGTTTGAAAATATGTTCATGTAGTCACATATTTGAGGTTGTGAATCTCCCACCAACACAATGCACAAAGTAATAATAATATTAGATCACATTTATTGCATAATTAATCTTAATAAAACATTAAATACAAAAAACAAATAAAAGCAGATGAGCATACATGACTCTGAAGTCCAATAAAGCTGGACAAACCTATAAAGGAAATTATCAGCAATATCTAAGAGTACAAAATAACACATAGCATGTGTGACTGGTGATCAAATGATAGCAATGGTATACTGATGCCCAGGAGCCCCAACACTCATTTCTCTTAGTCTTTTCCTCTGGGGGCTTTATAAAATCCTGCAGAAGGTGCAAGATGGTACTTTACTAATGCTGCTTTACTAATGTTCCTCCTTAATTAATTAGTTCTGCTGCATATGCAGTGAGCCCCCTAGGAGCCAGTGCAGAGGATGGGAGTAGTAGTGGCTATGTGATGATGTTTTGTCAAGATATACTCTCTCAGGCTGTTGCTCCCTGGAGATTGTGCAGTGAAAAGGTTACTGTATATAAAGAATCAGGCAAGAAGTAGAAGAATAAAAGTATTTCTTGCAAAGTGCAAAATAAGAGTTGTAGTACTGGATATTCAGCAGCAGTTACAGTGAAATTTGTCTCCCCAGATGATGAGTTATGGTAGCTAGCCAAGTTACAGATAATGGCACCTCTGGTATGCTATTTTGCTGATGTCTCACCCCAGAAATTCTGTCCAACAACTGAAAGCTTGCACTTGTGGATGTAGGTGTACACTGTGTTATGCAGTTTTGTTTTTTTTTTAGTTGGCCTGTCCAGGATTAGAAGAAAAAATACTCTATCAACTGGAATGTGTGGCGGACACAATATTTCAACCAAGATAAAACTTAAAATTAAAATTACCTAAAAAATAACAACCAATAGCAGCATAAATAGCAGCAATAAAATAACAACCAATAGCAGCATAGATAGCAGCAATAAAATGCAGCAATAAAATGAATGTGGCGCAATAAATATATATACGTGATTGCATCATATATCAAATAAGTCCCAGTTCATATAGGCATTATCCTATGACCATTATTTCCTCATATTCCTTGAGCTGAATATAGAGACCACTGATGTCATCATATCATCATCAAGTTCCTCTGAGTATTAGTGGTCCACTCAATATTAATAGTTAATATAATTGTTGCAAGTTCCAGACCACGTTGTTATTTTAGTTTAGTTGTTAGCATAAAGGTGGTTGCACCAAAATATAATGATCACGTTCCAAATAGTCAATCATATATTAATATTGTGCTGTCAATATCAACCCCTTCATAGGGACAGGCAATTAGATAGACTTTGGTGGATTGCAATAATTGACCCAGATCCAGTAACATAAATGGGTCAATTATTGCAATGTGCAAGATTTATTGTGCCACATTTATTTTATTGCTGCATTTTATTGCTGCTATCTATGCTGCTATTGGTTGTTATTTTATTGATCTATTTATGCTGCTATTGGTTGTTATTTTTTAGGTAACTTTAACCCTTTCAACCCCGGGCCTGTTTTCACCTTCCTGCCCAGGCCATTTTTTGCAAATCTGACAAATGTGTCACTTTATGTGGTAATAACTTTGGAACGCTTTTACTTATTCAGGCCATTCTGAGATTGTTTTCTCGTCACATATTGTGCTTCACGACAGTAGTAAATTTTTTGCAAAATATTTCATCTTTATTTATAAAAAATACCAAATTTACCACAAATTTGGAAAAAATTCCAAATTTCAATTTCTCTACTTTCAAAATACATAGTAATTAGAGATGAGCGAGTAGTGTTCGATCGAGCCGGTATTCGATCGAATACTACGCTATTCGGCATACTCGATTTCAATCGAGTATAACGGCGATGGCGCACTTAGAATTCGTTTCCCCTCCCACCTTCCCTGGCGCTCTTTTTCCACCAATCAACATGCAGGGGGGGTATGACAGGCACGCTGAGCACGCTGGCAGCGCGAAAACAGCGTCTACATGGATTGGCTGGAAAAACCATGTGACCTCGAATATTAAAAACTCAGCTCTTCCTGCTCGTACGCATATGCTGCGTGAACTTAGTCAGGGACAGAGGCTGGAGAAGGGACAGACAGGTTTTAGCAGTTGGACAGGCAGGAGCGTGATTAAAAGCCCTTATCAGGGCTACTATAGTGCACTACAGTGATAGCTTTACTACAAGATACACTTTACAGAGAACGGCTGCCGTATTCAGGGATAGCTGCTGGAGTAGGGACAGAGAGAGGCATTAGTGGTGTATTAGGTGCTCTGCTACATACCAAACTATATTTGGCACTACTGTTCAGCGTTCTTTTTGGCTGAAAAACCCTGTTATATAACTAGTGTGTATATGCACCAATCTGATCTGGCAGTATACGGCTGGTGAATTTTATTTTATTTTTTTAAATACAGTTTATTTGGCTCTAGTGTTCTGGGTTCTGTGTGCCTGCAATACCCTTTTTGTATACCAGGTGTAAATACCCACCGTCTGTTCAGTTAGTACACGGCTGTGTACCTTGAAATATACAATATCTAGGCCATTTAATTGGCCACTGTACTGTGCGTTCTCTTGCTAAATTATTTCACATACCTGGTGTAAATACCCACCGTCTGTTCAGTTAGTACACGGCTGTGTACCTTGAAATATACAATATCTAGGCCTTTTAATAGGCCACTGTACTGTGCGTTCCTCTTGCTTAAATTATCTCACATACCTGGTGTAAAAATACCCACCGTCTGTTCAGTTACTACACGGCTGTGTACTTTGAAATATACAATATCTAGGCCTTTTTAATAGGCCACTGTACTGTGCGTTCTCTTGCTAAATTATCTCACATACCTGGTGTAAATACCCACCGTCTGTTCAGTTACTACAACGGCTGTGTACTTTGAAATATACAATATCTAGGCCATTTTAATAGGCCACTGTACTGTGCGTTCTCTTGCTAAAATTATCTCACATACCTGGTGTAAATACCCACCGTCTGTTCAGTTACTACACGGCTGTGTACTTTGAAATATACAATATCTAGGCCATTTTAATAGGCCACTGTACTGTGCGTTCTCTTGTTAAATTATCTCACATACCTGGTGTAAATACCCACCGTCTGTTCAGTTACTACAACACGGCTGTGTACTTTGAAATATACAATATCTAGGCCATTTTAATAGGCCACTGTACTGTGCGTTCTCTTGCTAAATTATTTCACATACCTGGTGTAAATACCCACCGTCTGTTCAGTTACTACACGGCTGTGTACCTGAAATATACAATATCTAGGCCTTTTAATAGGCCACTGTACTGTGCGTTCTCTTGCTAAATTTTTCACCATACCTGGTGTAAATACCCACCGTCTGTTCAGTTTACAACACGGCTGTGTACCTTGAAATATACAATATCTAGGCCTTTTAATTGCCACTGTACTGTGCGTTCTCTTGCTAAATTATTTCACATACCTGGTGTAAATACCCACCGTCTGTTCAGTTACTACACGGCTGTGTACCTTGAAATATACAATATCTAGGCCTTTTAATAGGCCACTGTACTGTGCGTTCTCTTGCTAAATTTTTTCACATACCTGGTGTAAATACCCACCGTCTGTTCAGTTACTACAACGGCTGTGTACTTTGAAATATACAATATCTAGGCATTTTAATAGGCCACTGTACTGTGCGTTTCTCTTGCTAAATTATCTCACATACCTGGTGTAAATACCCACCGTCTGTTCAGTTACTACACGGCTGTGTACTTGAAATATACAATATCTAGGCATTTTAATAGGCCACTGTACTGTGTTCTCTTGCTTGCTAAATTATTTCACATACCTGGTGTAAATACCCACCGTCTGTTCAGTTACTACACTACACGGCTGTGTGTACTTTGAAATATACAATATCTAGGCCATTTAATAGGCCCACTGTACTGTGCGTTCTCTTGCTAAATTATCTCACATACCTGGTGTAAATACCCACCGTCTGTTCAGTTACTACACGGCTGTGTACTTTGAAATATACAATATCTAGGCATTTTAATAGGCCACTGTACTGTGCGTTCTCTTGCTAAATTATCTCACATACCTGGTGTAAATACCCACCGTCTGTTCAGTTACTACAACGGCTGTGTACCTTTGAAATATACAATATCTAGGCATTTTAATAGGCCACTGTACTGTGCGTTCCTCTTGCTAAATTATCTCACATACCTGGTGTAAATACCCACCGTCTGTTCAGTTACTACACGGCTGTGTACCTTGAAATATACAATATCTAGGCCTTTTAATTGGCCACTGTACTGTGCGTTCTCTTGCTAAATTATTTCACATACCT